>JAODLC010000065.1:30724363-30737838 GCA_026781145.1 Hippopotamyrus pictus | reverse complement strand
CAGTAGCGGACCATAATGGTCATAGAAGTGTTATGAAGGCAGTACCCCCCAATTATGGAGGGGTAATTCGCACTCTGGGTGGACAAACAAAAACCTACAAATTCTGAAAAACCCCAAGCATTGATTATGCAAAAATGGGCCTGCCATCAGTCAGGATTTGGACCAGAACTTGACTGACAGAATGCCAGAGCGAATTGCAGAGGTCTTGAAAAAGAAAGGCCAACACTGGAAATATCGACTCCTTGCATAAATTTAATGTAATCGTCGATAAAAGCCTTTGACACTTATGAAATGCTTGTAATTATGCTTCAGTTACCATAGAAACATCTGACAAAAGACCTACAAACACTGAAGCAGTAAACCTTGTGAAAACCAATACTTGTGTCATTCTCAAAACTTTTGGCCACGACTGTACAATACCATCAAAATACATCTTAATAGCCAGTAACACCATCACTTCCCCACCACGTGATAAACTAGTTCAAGCTGCTGCAATGAGGCAAAGCTAATCCCTGGTCAGCTCTGCACATTCCACACTGCTCTAATCTCAGAATCTCTAATACTCCCTGGAGGTTATCCTGACAGTAAGCTGCCTCTCTAGTGCATTGGTTTATGCCCCTCCTTCAGCCCTAATGCTCTCAAGCCCCACAGTCCATTCCATTACAGTGCCAGCCTGACGCTCCACCCCTTGCCCCCTGCCTTTGTTGCTATATGAAGCAAGGACCTGTCTGTCACAGAGCTCAGCCTGGTGCTCCTCCCCCTGCCCTTGCTGCTATATAGATCAAGGACCTGTCCGTCGCAGTGCCCAGTCTGCTGCTCCGCCCTCTTACCCTCTAGCTTTATCACTCACTGGGATTCACTATCTTTAAATAGACGGTCTTAGCTAGCACTTCAGGCCCAAAGGTAGTGCTCTGCTTGCTGGATTGATAATCATAGACATGTCTCCTAAGCTGCCCAGCCTCAGGCTCTGTATCATAAAACTGCAGCTGCTGCCTTTCAAACCAAAATTAGCTTTTCACTGCTGAGCACATTTACATTTCCAGCAAACAAGTAACATCTATAGCAAGTGTATACGAGTTCCGAGCTCGTGAGAAACTGCATCCTTGTCCTATCTGTGTCCAGGTGCACTGGTCCTTGCATAACCAAGCTTTTTTCAGTATATACTTCCTGTCACCTATCTATGTCAGCAGCTTTGTATTAGAGCTGGCTCCCCAATTATCAGCCTGATCCCACACACAGGAATCACCACTGCATGTTACGAGATGAAAAACCTTATTTGAAAAATAAATATTAAATCTTGGTGGTTTCCCAGCCAGGGAGCACTCCAGCATTGTCCTCTATGCTGACTGGCATGGGACCCAGTGACCCTGAACAGGATAAAGAAAAATGAAATTATGCATTATTTGTCATTTGCCCAAGTACGATGGAATGCTTCTTTTCACATATTCCTTCATTCCCACCTATGGGACATACATACACATATATAGTTGAAAGCCAAGGCTGGAGTCTGAGTGCAGAATCAGCTCTCGTGAGTACATGATCATCTCTTTAGCAATCAGAGGGGGCTTAGGAGCCTTGCTCCAAAGCCCAATGGAGATGTAGCTATTCTACCAATGCTGGGATTCAAACTGGCAACCATTCCAGACACAGGTGCAGAGTCTGAACCCACTGAGCACACGGCACTCCCACACAGAAGATGGATAGATGAACATACATAGGAATACTGCTGTATTTCACGGGAGGAAAAACAAATTAAAATTTTTATTTACTGCAAAATAATGTTATGAAATAAAATGATATCCCTGGTGTCATCGGCCATCTTTCCTGTCTGTGAGAGCAATTATGGAAGATTTGTGAACAAAATTAAAAAGAGGCATGTTGAGACATATTTCACTCATAATTATCGCAGTTATGCCTCAATGTGATCCAGTTATAACCTGAATAACTTTACAGACCATCCCACCTAGCATACGTCTGTGCCGCATTTCGGTCAGAGTGTGGTGTGTCACCGTGTGACGGTACCAGACTCCAGACCCACAGGCCCTAGCCTGCTATTCCCCATTGCTGGCCCTGACACTTGCGTGAAGCTCATTAACAGGGAAGGCGTGACCATCCAAAGCCCATGACAGCAGCTCCACAGTAACAAATCCAATTAGACATCATCTAAATTAACACTGTAATGAAGTTTCTTGAGAAAATGGGGCCAGAGGAGAAAAAAGGAAGGATGTGTGACGGGCATCTCTTGTCAGAGGCAGTGGCGTTGTTCAGCTGACCCTGGTGGAACCCGAGAGCAGTGCGTCGGGGGAGCGGCCCTTTAATTTTTGTGATGGACTTTCTGTGTTCCTGCTGGGGTTTAAATAGAGGCAGGTGTAAAGGGAAAGCTGACACACAGCTGACAGCACTCTTGTGGCACCTATTTCTTTCCAGAATTTTCCACCATTTATTTTTTTAACAACATGATTAGCTAACAAAATTGTACCCACTGTCCCCATGGCTTGCATGGAGGTGTATAGAAGAGACCCGTGGGGGGTGCGCATGCTGTTAATCACAGGCAGGGGGCAGTCACCGCAAACTAAGCATGCCCCACCCTTTCCCTTGCTGTTATTACACAAAGCGCTGACGTTATGCATAACAGAGCCAGTGTTTTTTTTCACAATGAAGACCAATGCAAAGTGGAAAGGCAGCGGGCAGCCCAGATGGTGCTGGGGGAGAGAGTGGTGCACTCCCCCCGGTCCACCCCACCTGCCCAAGCTTGAGTCATAAGCATTTCACCACCATGCTGACATTGGGCTGCTCTTGGAGTGGGTCCAAACTACACTCCATGAGGAGGATGAAGAATGAGCTTGCATCGATTTATGCAGCAATAACTAGACAAGTGTGAGCGGATTAAAAGTCTAAAGAGACAAAAGAATGATGCAGAAGAATGATGCATAAACCCAGAAAGCCACATGCTCCAGCAATGTAACGCCTGGCATTTCACTGCAATCCGGGTCCAGAACACACCACTACACTGTCATACAGCTGCATAACACACTGCATGTCAGTGTGATCTGGGTCCAGAAAACACCACTACACTGTCATACAGCTGCATAACACACTGCATGTCAGTGTGATCTGGATCCAGAAAACACCACTACACTGTCATACAGCTGTCCATCACACTACATTTCACTGTGATCTGGGTCCAGAATACACCACTGCACTGTCATACAGTTGTGCAATACACTGCATCTTGCTGTGACTCTTCACACTTGACGCTGCGGAACACACTGCATGTACAGAGACAGGAGGATGGGGAATCAGCCAGACATAGGAAAAGAGCAGAAGATCTGGTGTGTAAGCACTGCCATGATCAGGTGTGTAAACAGCTTCACGATCAGGTGTGTAAGCAGCCCCATGGTCAGGCGTGTAAACAGCTTCACGATCAGGTGTGTAAGCAGCCCCATGGTCAGGTGTGTAAGTAGCTCCACAATCAGATGTGTAAGCAGCCCCAAGGTCAAGTGTCTATGCAGCCCCACGACCCGGTGTGTAAGCAGCCCCATGGGCAGCTCTATAAGCATGTCTGTTACATGGTGGGAGGGGCAGGCAGGGCTGCATGCAGATCAGATCACACCTACCCCCCTCATCCGCCCTGCACTGGTACACTGACACCTGAATTCATATCAGGCAAAATTAACATGAGGTGTTTCTCTGCCCACCTGAATCACACTGAGATTCTGTTGATAAGCCCCTCAGAGTAATGCATTTTTGTTGCATTTGCTGTGCCCACACAGTCTACAGAAACACATCCACTTTCCAAAGCCAGGGGTCCCTGCTGAAAATAATCATGTGGTTTCACGTGTGCACGTGTGTGGTTAGGTGGTCAAGTGGGTTTCTGAGATCCTGCATTTGCGTACTTAAAGGACCATGATGATGCTGCCTGCTCTCCGCTCAACGTTGTCGTGGAAACACCATGACTCCAGAAGGCTATCCAGCCTCAGAGTGGGGAGGTCTTGCTCTGGGTTCCCCCCGGAGGAGCAAAGTTGGAGTGTACGGAGCTCTGTGAGGCTGTGGTGGACTGGGGAGGGTTATTTGAGAGACTTTGGGAGATTTCTGACTGGGTTTGCAGGGTAATGTAGATGGAAAAGTAGTGCAAAGTTGGTTTATCAGGGGTAAGATGGGTGAGGTCTTCAGGTTTGCAAGGAGGGACCCAGGGGCATTAAGGGCATAACGGTTGGTGACAAGGGGGTGGCACAGAGAAGATGAAGGGAGGACTTTTTAAAAATGTGAGACTTTCAGTTTGCAGCTTGCCACATGCAGGAGTTTGGGCCCAATCCAAGCAGACAATGATGGTTGGCAATAGAGCAGTGTTGCATCCCTGAGCCTCCTGTCTTCCAGTTCTTTTAACTATAGCTTCTGGAAGAATATAAATCAGGCTTACACAGCACAAATATAAATTCTGGGTAAAACTAACCCAAGCTGCCCCCACTGATCTACAAGAAGTAGAATCTTCTCACTGTATGCAGCGTATGTGAGGAAAGATCTCAGCATCTCCAAACTGGGCCTGTCCGGCTGCCAGCCGGGTTTCCTCCCGCTCCCCTCAGGCGTCACAGATACATGGAAATCATCTGCGTAAAACAATCTGGGGTATTATTTTTCCCAGGAACGTAGCACTGATGCGTAGTGTTGGCGGACAGCACGTTGCTAGCCAACAACTCACGAGGCGGCAGATGGTGGGATATGGCTAGCCAGCACCTGTCGCAGGTGCATCTGAATCACCCAGGAAGCAGCTCTGTAGAGCCGAGGTAAAAAGCAACCAGCTTAATCGCGGCTCCATGTCTATGTCCATGTGACAGGCGGTAAAGTAAAGAGCTGTGGAACCATTATTTAAGGCTGGGTTATGATGATTCCCTAAAGATGGTGCCCTCTAGTGGTAAGGGGCTCATTTATGCGCTAAACGCAGCTCATGGGATCTGAGGTGGTGACCATATCTTGGAGTCCATGGCTAACCCGTGGTGGGGGGGGGGGCTTACTCACAGCTGCATGATCAGGTAGAGGTGGTTGGAGCTTTCGTAAATGTCCTCCAGGGCCACAATGTTCTCGTGCTTTATTCTGGAAGAAAAAAATCAGGTCAGCGACTCCACATATTAACATTATTTTACCCAATTACTCAGAAGACATTTTTTTAATTGGACATTAACTCAAATAAACAAACCCCTGCTGAAAGGTACATCAGCTCCCACTGTGGGAATAAAAGCCCCAAGTCCAGTTCCCTGAGCACAATGCTATGCTGTGATATTTATGAGTATATAAATCATAGAGTAACTAGGTACATCTCACAAACACACACATACACAGGCTGAGATTCAAGAAAGTTTCATTTGAAACAATTTCTTCCTTCCTTCAGTATGACAAAGAACAAGTCTTAGTCATATATGTGAAAAGAAAAAATCAGTGGGAGATTTAAGGGTTTTCTCTAAGAAAGCAGACCAATAGTGGCCTTAATTCCTTGAAGAAAATAGACCAATATGGAGAATAGATGCTGCTGCAGAGAAACTGGCCCACTGGAGCCACTCATTAAGATTTCATCAGAGTGAACAGAAAATAAGATTCTATGGATTCCCAAAAGAAGGATGACCAACCACAGAATCACTGACAATTGCTTTAAGACAGAAACACCCAAAAGGAAAATTGCTCACTGATATTAGGAGTAGAAATAGTGGTAGCAGAGCCCAGAACTCTATATTCTCAGCCAGTCCAGTTCAGCCGATCCTAGAGTGATCCATTACTTTTATCTCACAAAGAATAAAACAGAGGATAATTTAGTGGTTTCCACTGGCAGCATATTCCCTCTTAAGATGAAAAGCCCAGAAGTCTATATTCTCAGCTAGTCCAGTTCAGCCCAACCCATCCTCTCCACCCACCAGCAAAATCATTAAGTTTTCATCATTAAAATCATGGTAGAAAGCCGTGCAGTAATAGCTGATGAAGGAGGACAGGGCAGAACTAATAATACATTGAGTTTTTTCCTGTGCCGGAATTAATGACAATGTAATATGGAGCGAAAAGGGGCAGGAAATTCAGCACAGCACTGATGCATTTATAAAGGGCTGCTTTAATATGTATGTGGCAGAATGGACCCAGGCTGACTAAGATGGCCATTATTAACACCTGAATATTTTAACACCACAGATTCCCATATAAGCCTGCATTGTTCATACTCCTTATGTGGCTCTTAAGAGGTTATAGATGTTCCCGTGGTAACCGTAGCCTTACCATCTATGTGAGCGGGTCGGCACGCAGCTTGAAAACGTCGCTGTATGCCCACTTCCCAGTCCCTGTAACCATATCTGTGCATGTGAGCTTACATGCATGTCTTTAAGATCCTGTATATCACAGTCCTCCAAGTTGTTTACCACACCTTTACAGTATATGGGTGTCCTCTCATCCGACGCCTTTGGTCACTGTTAGCAATGACACACATCCCTCGTGCTGGTTAATGCACCAAATTCTCCAGGGTGCAGGACACAGACTCTAGCTCCTCTGTCCTACCTCTCTTCCCTCCCCCACAGCTGCCAAAGCCCACGCCTCTGTGGTAAATTACCCCAGCAACCGGCTGATGGCAAATACGTGTGTGTACACATGAGGATGTGTTTACAGAGCTGATGCTAATCGATGCCACAGTGCTGATGAGCCTAGAGGGTCATGATGACAGTCCTGGGAACCATGGTGACAGGGGACAATAACAAGAAAACAGGTGGCAGGAGGCCTGGACAGAGACATGTCACGTGATAATAGGCTGTCGACCGACAAGTTGGCTCTAAAAGCATCTTATGCATTGGGAGCAGTTGTGGCAAAGCTAAGCTATTAGAGTGTGACGTGGCTGTGATGACCTTTAGCTGGGTGTTCAGGGTGAACGGGCCTCTATATATGGCATCAGCCAGTGACTACCTGGTCAGAGTGAGACGAAGCTTTCATAGAATCATGGCACGGCAGTACTAGGCCAGGGCTACTTTCTAAGCTATAAATTCTGCTTGCTTCAGGATGTGACCTAAACATTAATGTTCATGTGCTACCTTGACTCTACCTAGTGGAGAATTAGGTGCAATTATGACCTTTGAACCAAGAACATGGGATGGCCTCAGCTAGCTGCGATGCTGTGTTAGCATCTGGCTAAGGTATGCATTAGTGTGGGATCTGTTAGCATCTGGATGAGAGGCGTGTAAGCATTTAGACAAGGGACATGCTAGCCAAAGTTGTGTCAGCATTTGGATAAGGGCCATGTTAGCGAGAGCTGTGCTATCCTTGATGAGGGTCATGTTAACAGGCAGACAAGTGGTGTGTTAGCCTGGTCTGTAGTAGCATCTGGGCAACACTCATATCAATGATGTGGTACCACCTGCAGTAGGGATGTTCTGGCTTGGGGTATATTAGCATCTGGATGAAGGGTGCATTAGTTAGCAAATGGATAGATGGATGAGGGATGTCGTATTGAGGATTGTGGGATAATTGGATAAGGGCTATGTTTGCATCTGGCCAAAAGGTGTGTTAGCATCTGGATGAAGAACATCGTAATGAGAATTTTGGGACAATCTGGATGATGACCATTTTATCTGGATGAGGGATGTGTTAGCATCTGGAGGAGGAATGTTGGCAGAGGATTTTGGGAGAATGGATGGTGACCATGTGTTAGCATCTAGATGAGAGAAGTTTTAGCAGGAACTATGGGGGCATCTATACCATTTAACGAGAGTTGTGGGAACATCAGGAGAATGCCAGAATTACTGAAAGGTATGGCAAAAGCTGCCATAATTAAGATGGTATTTGTGAGGACTGTTCATGAATATTATGCCACTAGCCATGTAGGCCCACCTCGGTAGGGGCACAGGGTGTTGTTACTGAGGTCTCTAAGATTGCCTTTTAGTGAGGGCCATTAGCGGGTGCTGTATTTTCAGAAGAGGGAAGGTAGTGCCGCAGTGGGATTTTGGAGGGAGCCGCCAACGCTTGCCATTGCCATGAGAGATACAGTGTGGGCAGCCACCCACTATGGCTGGGAGGGGGGGTTGGATCTGCAGGGGCTGAGGCACGATTTCACATTTACACTCTGGTAATGATAGTGGAGAGAAGAGGAGGAGGTACGCAGGGGTGCAAGACACAGACAAAACAAGTGAGAGGAGGTAGGAGATCATGACAATAGTCATTTTTTAATCCTCTGTTAAACATCTTAGTATTTTATCCTTACTTCTTTGAACAATGGGGCTCTCAGTGCCAAGGCTGTCCCCCAGTCCCTGATTATTGGGAGTATCCCAGGATAAACTGTGTATCGGCCCATAATGTCGGTGCACCTGAGCTGTTGGTTGCTGCTGGAGGCTGGTGTTCCAAGCACCACACAGCTGTTCTGCTTAAACGCTATGTGCTAATGCTGCTGCTGTGGCCTGTCCATGGATCAGTATCCAGCGCCCCATCCCCACCCCCAACCCCCATTGTTAGCCCCGAAGGCTGTTTCTCAGACTCAGCACTCTGAGTAATAACCACACACACACAACAAAAAGGCTAATGCTAAATACTTTCTGGGTGGTTTTGGCTAGCGTTGCCCTCACAAACAGAGCACCACTGTGGTGTGTTTATCAGTTTAACCAAACGTAAGAAAGTGACGTGTATCATCCCTTGATTGAGGGTCATATGAATCATACACAACAGGAAAACACCTTTGCTACTGCAGTCTGTAAGCCGCTGAGAAAGGCTTGTGTTAGCAAGGGATAAGTTAGCTCTGACAAACTGTCTATCAACAGGAAGGGTCCTGCTCCCAGTTGAAGTTAACACTTATTGGGTCATTGGACAAGCAATAAAGGACTGTCAGTCACTCTGCTGTTAGGAATCACAAGACCAACAGTCCACGATCCCATATAAATGTTTCAAGGAGCTTGCTGAAGACAGGGCTTGGCTGCCCAGAGCATGAAAACAGAAGATGATATCCAATGAATACCAGCTTTAAATTATGTAATTTTTATATATCTGCAAGGTTTTATGTGACAACAATTTTCTTACAGGTTACTAGGACGCACACAAAAGTGTAATGTTTTTGTCATCATAAAGCTTTTGACTCTCAGAGTGTGAACTCCTCCAGAATATTCTCACTCCAGTAGCCAGGTCTTCCTTCATAAATATGAATACAGCACAAAAGAAAAAGCCAAGGAACTATAATTAAACACTTCAATGTCATTTCAAAGTCACAAAATCCATCGACTTTGAAAGTCCACGTAACATAATGAGTTCAGAGATGCACTATTAAAACACAGATGTGACAGACAGCTTACATTTGCAAGGAATATATAATATAATATAACACTGCCTGAAAAATTCAACAAAAAACCTTTATGCTGGAAAGACCCAAGAAATATAAAATTAATGTTTACTATAGAACACAGAGCTTACTCTAGTGTATTGTGTCAGCCAATCTGGGTGTAGTTAAATAGTGATTCTGTAGTTGAGGACCAATCACCATACAACTCAAAAGTTTGCCCATATATGTAAGTAAATCATTGTACAGGGTGAATCCTTAGGCAGTGGTACATTGATGAGTAATAAAACAAACAGGATTTAACACATTACTATATCTTCAGTTATAGCTATTAGGCCACTAGACTCTAGGGGCACCAGGCAAAATCTAAAAGTAATTCCTAGGCTGTAGGTAACTGTGAGGATCATTGAGATGCAGCTCTGGTTAAATGGCATACATGACAAGCTGGCAAACAAGAGTCTACATTTCCTATATGTTCAGTATACATGCATATGGTTGTAACCCTTGTAAGATGCTAACACAACACATACAGTTTACATCAAAATGTGTCTTGTTCAGGAATATAGGTATATTATAATAATAATAATTGATACTTCATTCATTCCCGTGGGGAAATTTTCTTTGCGCCTCCCAGAACTTGCTCTTTGTAGATGAGAACAAGCCGGCTATGAAAGGCAGCCACCTGTGGCAGCACCCAGGGAGCTGGGGGTTAGGTACCTTGCTCAAGGACTTGCAGATGTGCCACGGCTGGGCTGGAACCAGCGGCCTGCCAATTACAGGCACACTGACCACACACTGCCCCCCAGTATAACACAGTCAGTAAGAAAATATATGGGAAAGAAACTGGATGCCACAACCACAATCAAGGAGTGTACTGATCCATTAATGTTCTGCCGTGTTTCAGCGAATCTCAGAAATGGAAACAAGCAGGATGATGGGAGACAGGCCTCTTCAAAGTGGGGTCTTTCTCCAGGTTAGTGCTCTCCATTCCACTTTCAGCATTGTTATACTCCACCCATGCATAACGAAAAGCGTAAATGGGTGAGTGTTTTAACGTCCTGCCTGAAGTGCCATAACACCCAGGCTGACTAAAGCTAACTCCTTACAGGTGCAGCCTGGGATGTGTTTCACACATGGATGAGAGCATCTCTGTAGAAATTGAGCTATCTGAAACTCACTTGGACTCCAAACATGTATTCTCTCATACCTGTCACATCCATCACAAGTTCACAGTGGGTTGGTTCCGTAATGTGCTTCAGCGTAAGTGTCCTGCCTTAATCATTACAAATATGAAAGTGAGAAGACAATCATTAAATAATGTTCCTAAGTGTGAAATCCACCATAACACCCTTCTAGTAATTGGGGCCCCACCTAACTGCAGGTTAATGGATGTGACATTAAAATATACCAACAGGCTGACTTGCAGAGAACAGCAGTCAACTTGGCAGAACATCTCTGAAATGAACTAAACTATCACTAATCCTCAATACCTAACAAGAGTCAAGTCCTGAACAATGTGTAACATAACATCTTCAGCTTTCTAACATCAATCAAATCCTCCATGGAGTGTAACACAGACCCACCATCTTCTTAACATCAGTCACTCCTCCATGATGTAAAACAAAAGACCACCAGCTTTATAATATTAATCAAGTCTCTCATGAACTAGAAAAAAACACCAGCTTTTCAACATAGATGTATGCAAACCGTGCATGATGGATTGAAGTCGTAATTAACAGGCAGGTCATCATGCTGTTAATTAATAGAATAAAGATGTTTCATTCATAACTGTGCATGTCCCAGGACATTTGGTAGTTATTCATCCCAATGTATTTGCACAATGAAACAAGTCATTAGGAGTAACTCATTAAAACATCAGATGTCTTGCATTAACATGACGCTGCATGTGACCACAATAAATACGAGCTCTCTGCTCAAACTGGGGAGCATGTTGCCTGCAGTTGGGGAGCTGCCATGAGAAGCTCAGCGGAATCAACTCATCCTGAGCCAGAGGCCACACAGGGAGGGGGTAGGCTATGGTGGCCTCATCCGATGACAGGTAAGCCCTTCCTGTCTGGGAACTGAACTTCTGAAAGCAAAAAGCCCTGTCCACACCTTCACCATGACAAGTAAAAAAGCTTTTCAGTTCACAATACAAGAAGTGGCCGAGGACACTACAGGTTATGTGAGATTATGTGAGGTTTATTCTCACAATGCAAAAAAATGTAGTATGGCAAACTGTCATCCCCAAATTGCCCACAGTCTGTGTGTTTGTGTGAAAGGGGGGTTGTATTTATTGTCAGGGTAAAACCTGACAGTCTTGCATTTTGTTTGGTTACTTACGGTTAAGAGTAGGGTTATGTAGGGATTAAGGTTTTCATGGCTGTATTAGGGTTTTTTTCCCCATATAAATGAATGTCCCCGTATAGATAGGTACACCAATGTGTGTGTGTGTGCGTGTGTTTGTGTGTCCTAAGATGGACAAGCATCATGCCTAAGGTATCCCCTGCCTGGAGCCATGTGATTCCTGTGATAAGCTTCAGGCTCCCCATGACAATTGACTGAAAGTTGGATGAATAGATGAATGAATGGATGGATGAATGGATCAAACAACAAAAACTCTGGCCTAGTTCATGGCTCTGTCTGTTTCGGCTTTAGCCTCAGACTGAGAGGTGCATCGGTTAATAACGGACTGACAGATCATCTCCTCTCACCATTATTTTTATTTAATTCAGTCTCTTTAGTCTTCATATCAGAATTGCCAAACAGCTAACAAAGTTTCCTAAGCTGTGTGGGGGTGGGTGGTGACTGTGCTGTAATTTTGTAATGTCTCTCCATGGACACAGCTTTCAAGCCGGATACCCATTACCGGTTAGCATAAGTATGAGAGCAGTGGGCTCGGAAGTGCCCAGAAAAGAAGCATTTTTTTCTGCAGAGCTTCTGCGATCTGTTGTGTAAGCAGGTGTGTGAGGTTCGTGCCCCCCCCCATGAAGTTCAGCTGAAGTATCCAACCTCCGGGAAAGAGGAGGAATTGGAATTCCACAATTCCACATCCCTTACTTGCCTGGGGAGGAATAAACAGCACACTCTGAGGGTCTCAGGAAACCACAGAGATGCCAGTGAGTGGCCCAGAAAGGGCAAGGGTGACAGGGGGAAAAGATTGCAAATCTGTGCTTTCTTCAATAGCTTACATTTTCTTGAAGATAAAACTGACATAAAATAAAGTTTATGGCAAATCTATGGCTAGCCTACCCGCCCTGGTTTCATGGGTGTGGAGTTTGCATCTTCACCCCATATCATTATGGGATTTCCTCCAGTTACTCCAGTGTTCCCCCAAAAGCCCCGATGATAAGGTTAATTGTAGTTACCAAATTGCCCATAGGTGTGCTTGTGTGTGTGAATGGTGTGTGATTGTACCCTGCAATGGGCTGGTGTCCCACCCTGGTTGTTCCCTGCCTTGTGCCTGTAGCCTCCAGTATAGGACCCACCATGACTCTGAATAGGAAATGCAGTTACAGAAAAATGGATGGATGGATACTGGTATATGTTTTACATACACATTATAGGTAGATATTAGATGATAGATGCTATTTGTCCTGACATATCGGTAAGAGTCAGGCAAGTGTGTTCTGTGTCTTCACGCTGGGTCCCCTCAGATGTATGTGTGGTCCTATGTCCGTGGCCATGGAAGTTCCCATGGAAAGCCGTGGTGGGCATGGGTGGGGAGGGGGCAGGCACTTACTTGCGAAGCACAGCGATCTCATTCTCTATGCT
This sequence comes from Hippopotamyrus pictus, assembly GCA_026781145.1. Classification (NCBI taxonomy): domain Eukaryota; kingdom Metazoa; phylum Chordata; class Actinopteri; order Osteoglossiformes; family Mormyridae; genus Hippopotamyrus; species Hippopotamyrus pictus. The sequence goes on along the minus strand of JAODLC010000065.1, from coordinate 30,724,784 downwards.
GCTCTCCTTGCCCTTCAGCGCCTTCTTGGGGATACACTTGACAGCAAACATCTTCCCTGTGGCCTTTTCCTGAGCCAGGACGACCTCAGAGAAGGCCCCACTGAAACAGAGGGAGTACGAGGGTCAAGGTCACAGCATGGGGCGTGGAGGGGGGTGTGAAGAGGGAGAGGGAAGAGGTGGGAAGGGAAAAACTGCAGAGCACACAGAGCACTTATAACCCTATACATTTAAAGAGAATTACAGAGAGTGAAAAAAGTATAAGAGAAAGAGGATTGAAAATTAGTGGGAGAACATTTTAAAATGAATTTGAGGAATCAATTCTTTACACAGCGTGTAGTTAGAGCATGGAATAGTCTTCCTGCTAGTGTAGTGCAAGCTAAAACCCTGGGTTCCTTTAAATCAGAGCTAGATAAGATTTTAA
>JAODLC010000065.1:30709194-30722148 GCA_026781145.1 Hippopotamyrus pictus | reverse complement strand
TAGCTCTGATTTAAAGGAACCCAGGGTTTTAGCTTGCACTACACTAGCAGGAAGACTATTCCATACTCTAACTACACAGTGTGTACAGAAGTCTTTTCTCAAATTCAGTTTAATTCAGAATATATGTACAAACATGTAAGGCAAATGTGTAGTAACTGTGGTATAAGTGGGTTAATGCACTCCAAGCTATGCATTTTATGTTTTCAAATGCACTCTACAGAGGCAAAGAAGTAAATAAAAGTAAATAAATACACATATTCAACTGTATTGTACGTAAAACCCAAGTTATTGACTATTTACCAATTAGTAAAACCGAGTTTGGGTACCATCTTGTTTAGGTAGGTTCAACTGGACTGTAAAGTGTGACTGGACCAGAAGTGCATTACATTAGCAAGTCATTTTGGTGTTTAACCACTGACCACAGGTCCCACAGGTTTTACAATCCTGTTTGCTGTCTAAGTGACTTGTAGCAATATCTTTATTTTTATAATTTACATTAAGCAATGTTCATTAGACTTAAAGATCAAATTACTGCTGTGATTTGCTCTACATGCTCAATCATAGAAAATGAATCAACAATCTTCAGATTTGAGAATTCAACATTGCTGAGGTATGCATTTTTAAAACCTTTAGATTTTATCAGAAACTAATGATGAGTGAGGCTAAAAATCTAACATTTCCAAGGTAGAAATGGAAGAATACAAAGTCTGATATCTTACTATAAGCTCTTTGAATTTACAGGAACTGACTTGGATTAATGCTGGATTAATTTTAATGATTTAATTTTTTGAGGTAGGAAAAAGCATTGCATCTAAAAAGAAAAGCCACAGTTTGGTCTCAGGAAGCATACCTGCCTCTGATTCAGGGTGTAATATGAGTGCCTGACCCGGAACAGCAGCACCTCTTCTCTGATCACTGAGCCGGCCGCGTTCAGCTGTTCAGTTTCTCTGCTGTGGGCTAGAGGGTGTGCGGCTGATGAGCTATGATAGAGTATATCTATGTCTGTAAAGGCACATGTAGTGTTCAAACTGTAGCTTCTCCTTGCTCAGGCAAACCTACCACATACTGTGTTCAGAGACACCATGCAGAGTACCCGTGGGAGTCATTCCCTCCCCCAGCGAAGTACCGTTGTCCCACAATCCCCTTCACCAGCAAATTACTGACTTCCCGCAGAGTTAGGATTGTTCCCAGCAAAAATCTTCATGGTCAGTAGCAGTCATACCCGACTATCCTATTTACAATAAGCTACCACCATAGGAAGGGTACATTTCCAAAACTCACTTAGTTAATTTTTTTGTTGCTTTTGAGAAGAGACCACTAAAGTCTGGCTTCCTCCAGCATCATATGTTACAGTATTGTGAAGCAAAACTCACTGGGTGTCACAAAAACAGGTGCTTGGGTGAACAAAAGAGGTTTATTTAACTAAATAGGAGCAGGGAAACAAACGAGACCATTAGGGATCAAAACAAAACGACAACTTTGGCTAAGGACTTAGGCAGTCAAGAGGAGCAACGTAAATGACTGAACTGGGGCTGATGAGACAAACAGGTAAATACAAATACAAAGGCTAAAGAGGGGTAACAAGCAACAGGTTTAGCTCATTAGGGCCATGTTTTCTGAAAATTTATTCTATGAGTGAGTTTTGGAATATATCCTAAACCTTCCCCGCCTCCAAAGTGCCCACCATGTTTCATACACCCCTACCAATGGGTAACCAATATATTCCAGAACTCCTTATCTGGTGATAAGTTGCCAGTTGACGGTGCACCACGGACAAAGTACCACAGCTGTCTAAACATAAAAATGGCAAAATGGAGCTTTGAACATTCTTTACATGTATATAGTTTCATCTCACATGCTACTAAATTTTACCACTATGTGGCACTGAGGATAGAAATCTGGTGAGGAATGAAAACCAGCCAGTGAGTAAGTTGGACTGCGGTCAAATCTGGTGACAATTTCATAACAAGCCAGAGGGATTCAAAGGAGTTGGTAAAAAATGAAAGAAAACAGGCTCAACTCAGGGCAGGGTTATTGTATCACTGAGGCTGCGCACCCTGAGTGAGCATGTCCGTTTTGAACCCTGCTTCCTGCTGTGGCCTCAGGAACATACATTTCCTGAGAAATAGACAAGGGAGGATTGTGCATCTGCCCAGCTGGCCCTTCTGTGTTGCTACGTTACCATGTTTTTCTCCTGATGGTCGCCCTGGCTGATGACCTATTTCCTCCTCTTTGTTCCTATGCTCTCATCCTTCACTGGCTTTTCCCCTAGCCCCTCCTTTCTTGTCTTTTCTACAACTAATGTTACATCACTTAGTTACCAAGCAAACTCCTCCGTCCAAATCGAGTGACGTAGTTTAAGATAAGCTTTTTTGGCAAGGGTGAAGCAACAGGGCTCCGACTGCAAGCCTTAACCGTTCTTTTGAACCTTAGCCACCCTCTCTGACCTACTGCTTGCCCTCTCCTTCTGGGAATGCTTCAGACTGATCTGTCCTCCCTAAAATCCCGATAATTCTAGGTTTCCTAGAGAACAGTAGTCATGAATCAAATGCCTCAGAAACTAGCATGTTCCCTGTCACACTCTCTGAGGACATGATTAATGAATAGACATAAATGATTAACTGTGATGAAGGCCATTGAGTCACAGGACCCAGCCCATCTTCAGTTGCATAGTCACACCTGATGTTCCTGCTCCTATAGTTGAGGTTCTGTTAAAGGTTACCTATCTCTACCAATCAGCAGAGTCAAGACAGGAACCTTTACCACCAAGACCCACCACTGCTTCCATATCTGATTCCTTCATAAAAACAAAATGTTGCAGATTTCAACAGAAAAATTACCATGAACATCAATACTCCTGTCTAGACACTGAAATGCCTCCTTCCTCCATGCATTATTTTCATCTGCTGTTAATACGATTAACTTCACTTTTAATGAGTGCACGTAATATGAGATTCCAGGAAATTATCTGAATTAGAAGAACAAATCTAGAAATTGTACCATGTGACGCATCTCATTCCAGCGTTAGTTCTATGAGCATTGTCATTTGACTGGCTACTCTCGTTCCAAGATCTAAATCAACCTGTTGCTTACTAATCCCATACCTGCAAAGCTAATTAAGAAGCTTCTGTCTATATTTGGAAAACCCATGTCAAATATTATAAACCTCAATCCTCTGGACATGCCCCCCAAATCTTTTAAGATAACTGTAATCAGGGCCTTACTCAAGAAGCACCTAATGGATCTGTTTCATCTGTCTAGGACCAGATCTACAGTATGTTAAACCCCTCATTTTCGTCTTTACTTTGATAGAAATGCAGCTGTCTGTCTTCTTACGATTCAACAATGTCAATGACAGGTTCACTGTAAGGTCAGACATTACCACAGCACTGGAATAGAGGTTGTCAGAGATAACTTGCTTCTTGTCTATGGCTGTGGTTAATGTCTTTTTTTGTTGGTCACGTATTTCATATTAGACTGTCACTAGCTGCTATAAGTCAATTATAAAACACTGAAATACTCGGATATCAATATGGAGTTCCCCAGGGCTCTGTATTGGGCCTATTACACTTCTGCCTGTATATATCAATCATAAACATGAGCTTAACTATCACAGCCAAACTGATGAAAAGGGTCAGTGAAATACATAATCCCTTTGAAAATCTGTATAATTACGAAATTGAAATTGATTTTAACAGCCGCTCAGTCACTCAAACGTAAAGCTTTGTGCTATACTTAAGGAATTAACATTTGGCTCTTACATTAGAAATATATCTTGAGTGTCTTTCTTACAACTGCTGAATGTGACCAAGGTCAGAAAAATGCCATCTATAAACAATGCGGTAAAACATCCATGCACTTATTGCCTCAAAACAAAATTCCTGTAACACTATATCATTTAGATTCATTAATGCCACCTTCAGCTCAAAGACTGCAGCTACAAGAGTTCTCCCCAGAACTGAAATGTGTGAACATATTAGTCCTGTACTTGGCTCTCTACACTGATTACCCATCAAATTTAGAGTTTATAACAAACTGCTTGTCACCTTTAATGCCTAAAGGACACTCACTCTAATGTGTCTACAGTGATCTTTTTCTTACATAAACTCTTACCCCATTACTTTTTCTATATGATGCTGGTTATCCTGCTGTACTTAAGAATTTACGAGACAATCTATCTACTAATATATAGGATTTAAATGAAATCTAATGAATGAAAGCATTAATCAGCTGATCTCAGACCAAGCCCCCAGCCGTGCTTAAAGATGTGGCCCATTTTTATAACAATGTGTTCATGGTGTTTGACTATGTGCACCTCTTCACCGTAGATAAAAAACCCTGGCTTTCTGTTTGCTCCTCGTGTTAACTGCATTATTATAACTCTTCCTTCTGCTGGCTAATGCTTGATTCTCTCGTGCTACAGCGTGGATGATTGCATGGGAAAAGCCTCATGCACCAAGACAACTGGAACGGCCTACATAAACAGCAATGAAGCCTGTCGGCCAATCCAATGACACCTGATGGGGAACGTGGCAGAGGAACTGGAAGGCTGTAGGTTTGGATCAGGTTCAGCTTTTGGGGAAGCTACTTAAATGATTTGAATTTAAAAAAATCAAGCAGGATTAATTAAGACTCTAATTTGTTTACACCCCGAGTAAGCAGCTGTAAAAGAAAGAGACGCATGTTGTTTTTGCCTTTGTGGTGACCCTACACTAAGGCCAGTCACATGGCAGGTACTGCAACGCTGAGACATAGCGGCCAATGGGTTTGCTGGACTGTGTGCATGACAGGAGAACTGCATCATGGGAAAACCCTGCCATGGGGAGGTGGGGGTGGAGTCTCTGGGACAGAAAGCAACAGGCGATATGTGGAGCCAGAGAAATGAGAGAGCGAATGTAGCGAATGAAAAGCCCCCGCTTTGAGTCACTGTCAGCTCCGTGACAAGAGCTCTCGTGGGAGGTGGGAGTGGGGGTGTTGGGGGGCATCTTCACTCGCGCTCATTTTATTTGTCTTTCTTTCCCTGGGGATTCAAGTAATAGAAAAATTTTATCCATTTTGCAGAAAGAGGAGTGATTAAACAAAGTACGCAGGCGGGCCATGTGCTGCTGTAGAGGGACCATGCGAGACGGATGGCGCAGAGAAGATGGTGAGGCAGAGCACACGCATGCACATGCTGCACATGTACAGAGAAGCACACGCACACACACATACACACACAGTCAGGGGGCCTCTAGTACGGTGTGGGAGACCACCACGGCAACTCTCACTTTGGGTCGGAGGCACTACAGACACTTTGCTACAGACAGTACACTGATCAAAAGGTTCCTCCCTTTAGGGTACTGGGTTTGAGTTATCCCTAGTCCCATTCCTACACCCAGCGATTTAATCTTAATCTTTTACTTTTACTTAATCTTTTTGCTTTTACTTTGAATTTTTGTGGCTAAACTACCCCTGAAAAAGTGATGAATACAGCAAGTACACAGCATAAAGCGCGACAAAAAACTAGAAAAAAAAACATTTGTGGCCTCCTTCAACTACAGGTAAGGTGATGCATAAGTCCGGCCTTGTATGTGACGAGAAATTAAAATGACAATGAAACACACTGTCAGCATGTAGAAAACAAGGTCTCTGACCCGCAACTTTAATGTGACAAGGCATGTAAAAACTAATCAGCACCATCTTCCCCACAGACAAACAAAAAAAAAAACAATCAAGCCTCTCTCCGGAATTCTCTGCCAGCACTCGCTGGTAACCGTGGTAAACAGCATTAATGAGGCCGGGCCTCGTGCTACCAAAGAAAAGATGGTTGCAACCTGAGCAGACTGTGGCCAGACTGAGATAGAACTAGCATCCAGAATACACGTCAGAGTTTTGGTTGATTAATTCAGCAAATTAGAGAGATGGTCATATACACCTGGCACGTGAGAAGGACTATGGACGTTAGGACCTTTAGACTATGGAATTGGGCTTTCTTCCTGATGTCTTTGAAGCAGACACACCAAGAGCAGAGAAAAGAAGGGGCCAACTTTTGAGTGAAATAAAATCCATGGGGGTGAGAGCAGTCGAGCACTATGACTGATGGGAAATGTTGTTCCCTCTACCCACAATTAGTCAGAGGAGATACATGCCAGTCTGCACTGATCTGTCTGCTGGGGCTGTGCCAGACAGACACCGATTGTCAAAGTAACACAGTTCTGCTGCATCACACACCAAAGATACATGGATGGAGTATTCACTTCCTGAATCCTACCCTAAAAACAACTACAACAGACTGAACTGCAGCAGCAAATACAGATACATTACAGAACCCCAGAACCCACATACAACAACAAACAGACCTGTAACCCCAAAGACAAACAAATCACTATATCTCAGGCCTCAAACACAACTGATAGACCTACACCCCAAAAACACCACAGAGGCTTACAGGCCCAAATACAGTTACCACAAACCATGCAGACCCAAAATACATAACAACCTCCAACTCCAAATACACATTATACACATTGTGGCCCCAAATACAGTACACCACCATCAGGGGTATCTACATGCCCAAATGCAATCACAAAGACTTAAAAATCTCCCCACATCCCCCATACAAAACGAATTTCATCTGGCTCTCATTCAGAGACTCCCCCATCTCCCACAGCTCCTGCTAGGGGATATTAGAAGCACAATGTGTGTTTTCCTGTTGAAAGCTGAAGGACAGAGTGTGACATAAACAAGCAGGACTGATTAGGGGAGAGTCAGGTGGGGGAGGGATAAAATGTGCAGGAGAAATGTTGTTATTTTTCCATTGTTCCCTTGTTCTTTATTTATGTTATTTATGCTCATTAGTGTTTTAATGAATTAATTTATTATGATTTGGCGACACTATAACCAGCTCCTGTCCTGCTAACAAAGTCCTTCTTGAATCTGAATTTTAATTTTAATTAGAGCAGGAAAGTGAGAAGCGACAGATCGCAGGGAGACTCGCAGAGGGAGAGAGGCAGAGAGAGTGGGAGGTGATTAAAGCAGTCATTCAGCCCCGTGTCAGAGATCATTGGTGGGATGATAAACGGAGCCATTAGCCCACGTCGTCTGTGTTTCAAGCTTGTTTCTGAGCAGGGGGTGAATACTGAAACCATCAGAAACCTCAGGCATCTATGATCCATCATGTGATCAGCACAGCGACGCTAAAGCTTCCAGAATAACCTTTCCATGATGCTCCACCTGTGTTCATTGGAACTTCACTGACACCAGGCATCCCCTATTCTTACATAAACCAAGTAGAGAGGTTGTTTAGGACTCAGTCTAGTTACATCTGGTTATTGCTTTGTGTTCACAATCTCGGCTTTGTGATCCATTTGGCTGTTTTTTAGTGAACCTTGTTCTGGTCCAGCTGCCCTCCCCATCCAGCACTGACAATCACCCACACCTCCTGCATGCCTTGTCCCGTTCCAACAGTGGCCCCAAGTACACCCGGTCACCCACTGTAGGGTTCAGTCTGACCGATGCAGGGATTATTGGAAACAAAGACTGGTTCATTTCAGGGTGCCTAATCTGATTTTGGCAAAATCTTTACTGAGCTCCAACAACCCCGTTGTGATGTGACTCCTCTGGAACTTCATAACAGTTATTTAATGCAGTAGTTATGTTTAAATTATGTAAAAAAATGCTCGGCTTTGAAATATCAAAAAAAAGTTTTAAAGTTAATTACCTACTGAAAAGAACTGAGCTTAAAATGAGCTTCCTTCAAAAACATTAAACATTTGAGTGGACCCCTCAAAGAACCACACTGCATTTACATAAGATCATTCAAATTTGTTCCTCTTCAAAAACAATCAAGCACCAGTATGCTATTGAGAAGATGAAAGAGGATATTCTCTTCTTAAAAAATGAATTTCTCTTGGCAAAATTCATCATTTGCCACTGGCATCTGAAAGTATTTGGCAATAACATGGCACAAACCCTTTTCTATAGCTCATTCTGAAGGTTATGTCTACAGATCATACTTTTCATACTGCATTAATTTCTAAACAATGGTGCATTTGACCGAACATTGCTTATGCAGGAGACGGGAGCTTTCTGGAAACAGGTCCAGGTCCAGCCTCTTCTCTGGCTGACTAAGAGCTTGAGCTGCCACTCCACATGACTGCCACCTCCTTTCACAGCCAATCAGCTCACCGATGGGCCATGTGGCCCCGGTCCACCCACCCAGGTATTGGCTGCTTCATACCAGAGAGATCCTTAGACGACCTTTGAGAGCTAGCCTGTTCCCCTCCAGGCGGCCAAGTGGAGGCTTTCTATGAGCAGGCAGGTAAAACATGTCCCTTTAATCTCCTCCATATCATTTGTCCTTGAAAAATGCTGGAGCAGGGCTCTGGGGCAGTGCCCCCCCTTGATTACAGCCGAACAGGCCTGCTTTGTAGATTAAATCCCACAAAGATGATGAGCACCTCTTTAATCAAATGAAGCCTAAATCCAAAGCCACCCACGCTGTCAGGCTGAATGGCCTAGACTGTTTGGGTCACTCAAACCCTTCAGCCATTAAATGAATGAGAGTCACTCAAGTCTGGCACCATTACCCAGCTATACCAAGACCATGCATGTACAAAGACCCCAGAGCTTGCTGTTGAAATTCTACTTTTCCATGATATACTGAGGCCTTCCCAGGTAAATGGAATGTTAGTTCTGTGTTAGTAGCCATGTCCTTCTGTAATGCTCATTGTATTGAGATTCACTCTTTAACAGACAAAAACAACTTTGTTACTTAATAAGCCCCAATTCCGGCCAAAGAACTTATTTTTACTGTCACGCCCTGCTTTCCTGCCCCTTGTTCTTTTCCCAGTGTGGCTCTAATGAGCCACACCTATTACTAATTTGTCTTACCTCTCATTTCAGCCCTCGTTTGACTCACTCCAGCTGCCTCTCATCTGCTCCCTCATCAGTGTATAAAGTGCCTCCCAGTCTTGTGCTTCCCAGTCCAAGCATTGATGGTGCTTCCTGCTTGTGTTCCTGATTGTGTCCTGTGCCATCTCATCTTGCCTGCTGCTTGTCTCCCTGTTTTGACGCCACATGGTCCTTTTGAGTTTGCCCCATTTGTGTTCCACTTTAAAAGCCCCTTTTGATTGTCCCAATGCTTACCTTCACCTCTGTCCATGCCTCGAAATGACACATATATTTCTGCATTATTAATCTACTAAAGTCTACCATAACAATCAACTATTTGTAAAGCGATTTCAAGCATTACCCTGAAACTACAACTCTATGTCCATTGACTCTACTCATTATTGTTCCAAAATTGTCTACATCAGGGGTGTCAAACTCCAGTCCTGGAGGGCCTTACACATTACACATTCATGGAGTTATTGTTCATCTAGGAGTACTGAATGTACAGGTGGGGTTATGCATCTTTAGGGATAAGAATAACTATTATTATTCCTGAGGCTTCATGTCAGGGTCATCAACAGAGATTACTTTGCTTTGCCAACTGCTTTCTCAACCATTTTGTTTCTCTGAAGAGTGGTGGTGGGACTCTTTTGGCATGAGCCTTGGTGATGCTTCACTTGTTGATATGCCATTGATGAAGAGGCATAGTGGGTAATTAAGGTGAAGGCAGAGGAGAGAGGAGACATCATCAGCTAGTGTGTGCAAGTAAATTACTGTGACCATGATGTTAGTCCACTGGTTCAAGGCAAAATAGACAAATTAAACAGCTAAATTTAATCATCAGTGTAAGGCAGGAGCAGCCAGTTTCATCAAGTACAGTCTGACAGAAGGTAAACCTCATGGCAGGTCATGCTGGAAATCCCCCTTGTACACCTAAAAAGGCACCAGACATTGCCCACGGAATAGCTTGATCAACATGAAAACTCAGTCACCAGACCCAATTAAGCATAGACTCTGGAGTGACTCCTGGGACATGTTTTCCACTGCCAATAACATAACAGCAAAGTGATATGATACCTCCTGAATAATGGTGTCCCATCCCTCCGGCTGAGCTCCAGAAACTTGTACAATCTTTGATAAGGAGCACCGACGCTGCTCTCGTGGCTTACAGTGGCCCAACATTTGGTGTTTCCTTTATTTCGTCACATTACAGTAATTACACTGAAGGAACTGATAACCAGATACTTCATAGAACCTGAACCAGCAACCATCCAGACAGGCCTCAGGTGCTGGCCAATTCCTCCCCAGCCACCCACTCTCTGCCTTGTCAGAATAGTCTGGGAAAAGACTGGCAGCCTTTCAACTCCACCCCGACGCCCGGAAGAAATGAAAATATGGACCTCTCCTGTTCCTCCATTGCCATGCTGATGCCAAGTGACAATCTGTGGTTCTGGCTAAGAATTGTGACATAGGCCTTACCACTCAACTGTGCTGTGGACATTTCATCAGCATCCTTTGGTGTAGATGCTTCCATCATCGTCCTCCATGTTGGATAATTCATTACCATCCCCTGTTGGGAACATCCCTTTCCACAGCAGACACGTGAGCCCGTTGGTAGTCTTTTTCTGCTCAGTATAGAAACCCAAGACACTAAAAATAAGTAACTCAGTTAACTAAATTTATGACATTTATTTATTAGATTTGAATCAGCTTGGAGATGCTGATGGGCAGAGCTTTGAACATGAATCTGTCCCAGGAGGTCCCAAGCTCAAGACATGGGGTAGGAGTCCAGTATTGCCACAGTAGGATTATGGAAGCATGTGTCACGGAAATGCATTGTGGAGACAATGTGTCACCGTCCATATTGCACAGGATTCATGCTGGTAAATCAAGGTGTTTGTTCAGCAAAAAAAAACATTGAGGACGTCTCCTGAACCCTACATCTGTTGCTTTTTATGCCGCAATTATTTCTCAGTGGTTTAAATAATTAAGCAATCCATTAAAATCAACATGCAGTAAAATGAGTTATTAATACTCTATTCTTCAATATTCTCATTATTTAAAGTGCAGGAGTTTCTCATCTGTTGATCTGATTTACGATAGTGATTTGACATAAAAGAAATGAGTCCTTCAATACCCTCCAAGCACAGACACAGACACAACACACACAGGCACAGCCAAGCACAGACACAGACACACAGAGTCTCAGTCAGGCACATACAAAGACAGAGATAGACACAGTCCGGCACAGACACAGTTCATTCGGCAGGATCCAGTCTGCTTCTCTGCCTTTCTTTTGTCAACCTGCAGAAAACACCCCCCCCCCCCCCACTGCTCCCCCTCCATGTGTCAAACCAGAGCTGCATCAAAGAGCCTGGCGGACCCCTGGAACTGAACAGCTCTCCGCACAGCGGGGTGGATGACCACTAACGGCAGCATCTGGCAAACGAAAAGCTAGTAGGTGAAAACATGTGCGTCCATTTGGGCCGTGGCTGGGAGGGAGCTCTGTGCCTGTCTATTTATCAGCATGGTTACCTTTAACCGCTCAGCGAACACTTTTTTCCACTTAGATGTCCTATCATGTACACCCCAGGATATCTTACAGCGGTAATTTAGCCTGAATACCATGTCTGGAGATCTAAAAAAAGGGCTCTTGCCAGGACATGGATGGCCATTCTGCTTTTGGTCTTCATAGTCTAATCAGACTGAACTGTCACGGCATCCCTGAAAAGTGCCGGTTTCTCCTGGCCTGCAGTGGCCTGCAGTGTGACAGACAGGTATCTTCTGCTCATTGAAAATGTCCCTGTTTTAATGACATCCCTGCTAGCCTTCAATGGGACATCATGGACATAAAAACACCCCAGATGCTGCTGCTCAGTTTCTGTTGTGTCACACTCCGGAGAAACACAGTGTGCAAGTGAACACTAGGAAGGACACGGGAATCACATCTCATCCCATTTCGCCCATCTCCCAGGACACCTTGGAGCAGGAGGGGGAGATAACAGTCCTCCCATCAGTTAGAGGCACTGCATTTGTGTGCTTTGGTTATACACAAAGTGTTAAATTGTCATATTAAAGTTGCCATACTCTGGTTTCAGCCTTTGGGGGGGGGGGGGGGTGCTGTAAGCAGCTGACAAAATGAAAAACAAGATCCATCACAGGGGCAGGACAAAATGGGGTAGGGAAGTCTCAATGGGGCGCCAGTGGTCAGGACGGTAGAACCGCAGGAAGGAGAGATGGAACAGGGGGCAGGGGCTGATGGGAACCAGTGGGTGAAGGAGCTAACTTCACCCAAACCAGCAGCATGGGGTCAGTCCTCATATGACACACAGACACCCTCCACCTCCTAGCCAAGAAAACATGGAACAAAAAGTCCCAGCAAACAAGGCTCATGATTCGAACATTACACAGCTGCCCAGACACCTCTCTCAAGACCCTTCTCTTGATCCAATGGTGGACAGCGTTCCTGGGGCAATGGGGCAATACTGAACCCACCATTTTCCATTGGTGACATCTGCTGACCCCGCTCTAGATGTACAACGCTTAAGCCCCACTCAGTGCCGTGCTGCTAATGCACTAAGCCCTAGTGCGCCTGACTTGACCCGGGGAATTGCAAAGATTGTGTCACAATGATGCCTCATGCACACTCACCACAGTCCTGCACGGGTCCACTTTTGGAAACCTGCACCCACCCGCACCCACACAGTACAGCACCACACCCGCCCGTGCACCCGTGATTTTTTCAAAGTTAAATCCGTACCCGCCCAGGGCCGTTAACATTCCGCCCGTTACCCGCCCGTACCCGTGATAACTTACAGGCCTACATGAATTTTGGATTGAAACGAAAAAGTCTAACAAAATCAAATCAGATAGATCTAAGCTACCCATACTGTGACGAGCGTGAAAGAGAAAACACGACGACATGCTTCAGCAAGGATTCAGACATGTATGTTAATGTTTGTCGAGGTGGTTATCTAATGATGTGTTCGTTTTTCTCTCGGAACTTGGAAATTCCGAGTTGAGTGACATCACGTCCGACAATCTCCCGTTCGAGCTACCACATCTCGGAACAAACATGGCTGC
>JAODLC010000065.1:30695413-30709094 GCA_026781145.1 Hippopotamyrus pictus | reverse complement strand
GTCTGGTAAAAATCTGATACTGCATGATAGGATACTGTTTACGGTCATGATATGGTATTCTCTAAATCGAACACGTGTAGTTACATTTATATTTTTATATATATATCTATTAATACATTTAACAAAATACATTTTTAAAGATTTATAAAATAGAATTACTGTTGAGTGTGTGAGCCGGCATGTTGAAATTACATCACAGGGGCAACTCGGACAACAAAATCTCGTCCAACATCAACGTCATAAAAGAGGCATGTTTCCGACGGGAAGTGACGTTTTTCATGACGTCTTGTGATGTTTTCATCTGAGTTCCGACTTGGAGAGAAATAATCGAAAGCACCAAACGGTACCCCCGACATACTGAACACACTGTAATGATGACAATTTGTACATGATAGTCTAATACATAGATATTTTGGGTTATACGTTATTTTTGCAGGCTACAATACTGTTTTGATTGACCTGCTACCCGCCCATGTGTAATGAATTACCCGCCCGCATACCCGCCCGTAAAATTCCAGAACATTACCCGACCCGGTGCAGGACTCTTGACACTCACCATTTCCTGGGAGGCAGCCAACCATGTGAAGGATGATGACTGGCAAATTAAAGTTTGATTTGACAAAGGTTTGTCTAATACAGCAATAACTGCCATTTATCATGATGGCGGGCAGTCCTCAGATGGTCAATAAACCTGGTTTCTGGAGGCACCCAGTGAGAACAAAACTGGCCCAAAGTGGACAGTGATGGAGGGGATGCTGACGTCACAATGTGCTGTGGCTCAGAAGCGTGATACCGCAGCTTGGGGACTGGGGGGGTACTGCACCATGCCTTACAACAAGGGGGTGATTTGTGACAATGGCATCTGGAAGGGAAACACGAGACATTCATTTTCTATCTGCCGCATGCTATTATTGAACAGGTACCCAGAAATTTGTCTTCAGGGGGATTTGCTGTGGGGCACACGTGCACATACACACACACACACATACACACACACATGGTATGTGGAGACAGCCTGAAGGATCTTCATGTCTGACTTTCCTCATCCTACCCCTGTTCCTCACAATCATTCGGTGATGGATGTCCCCTCTGGGTAACCAGGTGAGCACTGATCAGACCCCTGGCGTTCATACTGGCCAGTTCAATGAAGACTGGGAGAAAATATCATGTCAATGATGCAAATGACATTATTAATACAGGTTTTAAGTCTTGATTAAGAAAAAAATATACACTATTGGTGTTATATCAAAATTCTTCTTGAAAGACAGTGGCAGCTGGCAGTAATCGCATACAGTATGCAGTACTATCAGACAGAATCTGCAGTATTAGTCAGACACAGACTGTATTAATCAGGTACCCTGCAGCATGAAACAAACAGACTACAGTATTAATCAGATAAGATTTGCAGTATTACTCTGACAAAGACTGTAGTATTACTCAAAGACTGCATTATTGCTCAGATATGATTTGAGATATTACTCCAACAAAGACTGCAGTACTGCAGTACTGCCCAGACACAGTCTGCAGAAGTAATTAAACATAGACTGGAGCATTAGAACAGAATAGTGATACTTTATTAATCTCCAATGAAGGGTCAGCCAACATGCAGCATCCTTGAGCTGGTAGTTAGGGGCCTTGCTCAAACATGTAACTATTCTGTTGAGGTTGAACCCCAAACCAGTAATCTCCCAATCACACGCACAGAAGCTTAGCCTGCTGAGCCACACACTGCCCCATACAAATTGAAGTATTACTCATACTTTATCTGCAGTATCAATTAGACACAGACTGCAGTATTGCTCAACAAAGACTGCAGTATCAATCAAACAAAGGCTGCAGTGTTAATCAGACATGGGGTTCAGTATCACTTAGGCACAGTCTTCAAGCATAGACTCAGCTCTCTGATTTGTCCTGCTGTGCGGTGATCTGGATCTATGACACGGATTCCTGCATGTGCTGTAGTGCTTCTCCTTTGCCTGATCGATGGACTCACCTCCCTACTTCACCCTCAGACAGTTTGCTTTTGTTGGCCTTTTGAACATCCCCACAGTTTCCAGGCCCCCCAAGATCATCATATGTCCACTCAAACACCTCCTGCTGTTGACTGAGTCCATAACATCGACTGAGACACACTCCCTGGCACTTTCTGTGTGTCAGAAGCATGAATTTTAAACATGTACACACACACACAAATTCATGCTAAGAGATGACAAAAACATGGTGGGCCACTTATATAAATGGCTGTCGCATCAATGCTGTCACAGCCTTCAGACCTCCCTCCTTCATCCTGTCCTATCTCTTCCAGTATTTTTCTTCATTTTCTCATTGAAATAAAATCCATCCTCACTCTGCTTTGCCGCCGCTGCTTCAGATTGATGTTGCTGATGGGGGAGCTAGTGAAAACCTGATTGCAGCTATGGTGGTCGTCGATTTTGCCCCAGAATCACAAACACATTGCTGCTGGGGACGCCTGTGGGAAAAGTGGGCGCAGGGGGTTGGCCGGAACAGTGAGTAAGGCTCAGTGACGTCAGCAGAAGGAGACCTGCGCTCCGGCCCGTAGGCGGACATGCACGGTGCTGTCACATCACCAGGAAAGAAAACAGTGTTTTCAAAACACCATCATTTAAGCCTAAACAGCCTCGCTCACGGCGCCGGGTAGCAATCAGTTGTGTGGCCACGCGTCACTGCTGTAATCTCATATATCTTGTGACTCATTTATGCAGCTGCACCTGAACATGCAGGCCACTGTCACTAGTGGGCTTTACCCCTCTCCAGATCTGGCGAACCTCCCATGGCCTCAGGAGGTCAACTAAGAGGCACAGAGGCACGAAGCCACACGCCTACTTACAGAATAATAACCACACACCAAACAAGCCATCACCCATTACTTCAGATGAGCAGCTCAGCCTAAGGACCTCACTGAAACAGCCAAGCTTCAAACTGGCTACATAAATAGAAGCTGAGTTCATCAACATACAGAAAGAATAATGGTACTGTAACTGAAATAATTCAAAAGTGGATGGGGGAGGGGTGTAATCAACAATGTGGTACAGCATGATAAGATAAATTTCATAAACTCTAGCATAGATATTTTTCTGTACAAGAGACCCTATTTTGATTAGTATTAAAAGTATTAATACTATTAGTATTAAAAGTAGACTGGTTAATAGCATCGCCCCACTGTGTCAGTGACCCCCCCAGGCTGCCAGTGACAAAGTCTGAAGAAACTTTATTAAGTCTTCTTATTCACAGAGCTTCCCTCTTGCTGCTGTTTCCATAGCAGCCCGTTGCAGTGCTCAACGCTGTGTACATGGCATGAGACCAGGCCCGTTTCCTGATCTGCCATCGAGGCGAAGCGCGCAAACAGGAGTGAAGCATAGCTGTGAAGAACCCACAGGAAGACGTGCTCTTTGTACTTGTGCTTGGGGGGTGGGTTGCACCTGCAGCGACTCTGCTAACCACAAGGTTGCTAACGGGCCCTGCATTGACTTACACAGGAGAGAAGTATCACATTTTACAAATCTCTTTATTGGCCGGGTACAAACAGAAGGGACTTTAGTATTAATCACATACTGCAGTATTAATCACAGGCTGCTGTATCCACCACACTGCAGTAGCAATCACAGGCTATACTGTCACTCAGATTGCAGAATTAATCACTGGCTGCATGGCCTGTCAGGCTGCAGTATTAATCACAAACTGCAGTATCCATCACACTGCAGTATTAATCACAGGCTGTAGTGCATGTCAGAATGTAGTATTAATCACAGGTTGTACTGCCTGTCAGACTGCAGTATCAATCACAGGCTGCAGTGTCTGCCTGGTTGCAGTACCAGTCACAGGCTGCAGTGTCCCTCACACTGCAGTATTAGTCACAAGCTGCAGTATTAATCAAGGTCCGCAGTGCTCCACAGACTGCAGTATTAATCACAGGTTGCAGTATCAAGCACAGCCTGCACTGTCCATCAGACTGCAGTAACAATCACAGGCTACAGTATTAATCACAGGCTACAGTGTTTGTAAGACTAAAGTATTATGCTGCGTTCCATTTACCTTGGAGGCTGGAAGTTGGAGCTGGGTATGACATCACACTTGAGTTAGCCACACTCCTGTATAACAAGTTGAAAAGCCATTTACCAATACCAGGGACCTGTTTCAAAAAGCAAGATTTCTTGCTTAAACTTGTTGGATTTAAGGTACCACAGTTTAACTAGTCTTCAGCTTTGTTCATTTACATTTACTGTATGACATATTTAACGAAACAAATCAGACATAAGCGCTGTATATTAGTGTGAATATAACTACAGCTTCTGTTAATGAAGGGTGCCGCCATCTTTAATTCTGTGGCTGGGGTTGCAGAGGTTCCTCTGACTTTCCAATTTGGAATTTTGACTTCCAGTTGAAATTTCTGACAAGGAACTCGAAATATCTGACTTACAAGTTTAAATAGGACACAGAAATAATCACAGGCTGCAGTATTAATTAAAGGCTGCAGTGTCGCACAGATTTCAGTATTAATCACAAGCTGCAGTGTCTATCAGACTGCAGTATTAATCACAGGATGCAGTGTCAGTCATATTTCAGTATCAATCACAGGTGGCAGTGTTATCTGGATCCAGAAACATAGGTAAGGGCAGAACAACAGACTAGGGGTTTGCCTGTAAAGCAATACCTCCCAGCCAGTCAGATATCGACTGCTTTAAAAGGCTTTTCCTGCTGATGCTGTGAGACGTGTGAGTGTGTCCCTCAGAGTCGCTGGCCAATGTCCTCCTCCAGCTTCATATGGGAAAATGAGTGATGGGGTTAGGGTCCGGGATGCTGGGCCACGGCAGAATTAATCAGTACTCGTCTGCATCCCGAAGCCCGCCCTCAACAAGATGCAGAAGCAGCTTGCTTTATTCAGGCTGCTTTATTCACTCATATAGAGTGCATGCTGAAAATGACATATGCATATTGCATATGCAACTCATATATGCATACACCCCCTTCTGCCCTGACTTCAAGCAAACTCTCTGACTCCACACGAGCGGCCATGGGGAAAACTTTACAACCCATGTGTACATCCCACACTGCAAACACACATAAACACACAGACAACTGAATCAAAGTAATTATGCACTTTTCCCCTCCATCTGCCACTGCTGCAGAACTGTTATCATACATTGCTGGCCCTGTAATTCAGTGTTTCCTTAATCTGCATGTAAGACTCTGTAAGACGGCATACTCAGTGGAGTTTGCTCAGCTTTCCTCCTGCAGTTCAAAAACATGCAGTTAGTTGAACTATTGCCTCTAAATTGACCAAAGTGTGTGACTGAGTGTGTGTGCCCTGTGATGGATGGGTATCCCATCCAGTGCGTCCCCTGCCCTATACTTCCTGGGATGGAAGACACATAAATGAGTGAAACCAAATTATATAAAATGTATTTTTTTCTAATAACCATAATGCCATTTGTATGCTATGATTTATGATTTTACTTATAATAATAAAATTTTAATGTATATCTGTCTCATTTGGGTACAGACGCATGTCTGTTTCATGACTGTATAAACACAGACTTGTCCCATTAGGGCCCAAATTTAGACCTGACTCCTGATGGTCCAAACACAGGCCTGTCTCCTCATGGTCCAAACACAGGCCTGTCTCCTGATGGTCCAAACACAGGCCTGTCTCCTCATGGTCCAAACACAGGCCTGTCTCCTGATGGCCCAAACACAGGCCTGTCTCCTGATGCCCTAAACACAGGCCTGTCTCCTGATGGCCCAAACACGGGCCGCTCTCCTGATGGCCCAAACATGGGCCTGTCTCCTCATGGTCCAAACACAGGCCTGACTCATCAGAATGAAAGGAACAAAAAAACAGAATGAAGCAGATCTGTACAAAGCTGTGAGTAAAGCATATCTCTGTGTTTGATGCATTAAATCTAGCCCTGCGACAGGCATCCTGGGAGTGTGGCCTGCTATCGCTTGACCATGAGCCGTGTTCAAGGACACCCCCCCACACACACAACCCCCTAGAACTGTGCATCATTATTACACACTCAAACTGAGCCAGGTCCCTTCAGAGTAAAGCCTACAATGGAAAGTAGGTCTCACACATAACACAGCAGAGAGTAAAGTGCCTGTGTTTATATATATTTTATATATGCATTGGAGGACTACTGGAAGCCCTTTCCCAAAACTCACTATATTATGGGCACTGTGCTTTTCAGAGCAGCTTTTAAACATACTAAAAAGCTTAAAAAGGTGAACCTTAAAAAAATCACTCAGAGCAGGGAGCGTGACACGGATCATGGGATGAGAAGAAAGGAACAGGAACTTTCTTCAGGATGGGGGGTAGGACAGGCCAAACTAAATCTTGGGGGTGGCAAATGAAAGCTGGTCACACTCAGGTCACACTCGGGCGTGAGGATGGACCTCAGAACAAGGAAAGATAAGATATTAACACTTTCTAACAGAATAAGGACAGGTTAGCTGAACATGTGCAATGGTCACCTGACTCTGCTCCCCGCTTGTAACTGGTTACATTTCTGGATGAACGACCAATTCTACATAGGTTATTTGCACTCACGCTTCTTAAAACACCCATTTGCAAACATGGCAGTGATCAGAGGACCAGCTTCACACTGGGTCAGACTGCCCTTTGATCAGTGTACTTTACAGAAGGCTCCAGAACTGAGGCGGCGCTGGCCCGTGCTGCACGGGGCCCACATAATTTCAGGCTCTGGTAATTTATTAGCTTTGCACTTGCCGTCTGCGAGATGGATTAACCATTAACCCCAACTTCTGATCATTTCAAGTTAAGCCCCATGTTAGAGCACCATCTCTCAGGACAAACATGATGTAGATACAAATATTTAACAAAAAAAAACTTGTATGATTAGAGAGCCAGTAGTCTGATGACAATGCCCAACTAACCATCAGAACCTTAATCAGTAACGACTGCCAGAATAATGTGAAACTGGAAACAGGAAATGGTGGGAGGGGGGTGCAGAGGGTCGATGGTGGAGGCCCGCTGAATGCAGTTGCTCACCTCCTTGCTCACAGTGCACAGGGCTAGTGTGTACTTCTCAGTGATGAGCTGCATTGTTCCTATAATATACTTAAGTATTGCAACCCTGTTGTGCTTCATTAAAACCAAAGTCCCATGTTCTACATACACGTAGACGCCAGCTTTACTCAGAGCTCAGTTTACTCTCTGCCATCTGCTCTCTCTGCTGCTTGCACTTCTGCTTGGTTTTAGTCTTCCACCATCATATTTCCCTTGGGGGGTGGCTCAGCAGGCTAGGACTCTTGTGCTTGTCATCAGAAAGTCATCACCTCGAATCCCAGAGCTAGCAGATCGATACCAGCATTGGGCCCTTGAGCAAGGCCTTTAACCCCCAATTGCTCCAGGAATGTTGGATAAATGGCTTCACTCTGTGCTCAAGCCCCAAGCTTCACTTTCAACTATTTATACATAAGTGTGTGTATATCTCAAAGGAGAACAAGATGTTTTATGTAAAAAAAAGCATTCCAATATTCCAGTACTCATGCAAATGGAAAATAAAGCATCATTTAATTTCCCTACAAACAATTCACACCAGAGTCCTTCTCCAGCTCTTCTCTTTCCAGATCTTCCCAGCAGTTACTCTCTTCTGTATCGCGACTAAGGACTATTGATTAGAAAGCCTGGTATTATGACTGGGATGCTCTATTTCAGGATAGCTTGTATCCATGTCTCGTGTCTGATCTTACCACAATAAAACAAGTTCCAGCAAATGATGAGTCTGTTTTCAATAGCTTTGTCCACCATATGAGGTCTTACTGTCTTACACTGCCTTACTTTATGACATTAAACAGTTTTGAATACAAAGAGCATTTTGGGCTATGCCTTAAGCCTGTCTAAACCAGAAATAAATACTTATTTCCATCCCTATGTTCCTTGTTGGGTCATTCAGGGCTGTTCATAATTTGCTAAAGTTGGCCGTTCTTAAAGTTCTTTAAGCATCCCTCCAAAGAGCAGACCTCCGTTTCCTTGCACCTTGGCAGAACTAAATGAGCTGGAGCAGGTCAGGGGTGCTGCCTCCCAGTGACAGGAAGGGGAATGGAAGCTCTCATTGCCCTTCACCCCACCTCTTTCTTTCCTGTGCTGTATAATCTGCTTTTCTCTCTCTATCTCTCTTCCTCTGTCTCTGAATGTCTTCGTAAGCAAGGACAGAGGAAGCTCTTTGGCTCCCACAGAAAGCGGATTAAGGCACATCTGATCCCGGAATCTTCTGTGGCAGCCTGGGGTTGTGTGAGATCAGCGTGATATGTTTGCGGTCTGTGAAACATTTATGTTTTTCTCAAGTGCCTTTCTGCACTCACAGGAAAATAACAGCTCAGATGGAAAGGACTGGAAATGACAGAGCCGAAAACACTCAACATATTGACAATTAGGAGGATTTTGTTCGATTTTATCATCCTTTCCCTACTCTGTGGAGTATTAAAAGGGTACAGGGTTACAGGGAGCCTGGAGCCTATCCCAGAAACCACAAGGCAGGGGACACCCCAGGGAGGAAGCCAGTCCATCACATAGCACAAACCAGAAAATTACACACTTTGGGCAATTTACTGACACCACTTAGCCTAACGGCATGTCTTTGGACTGGGGGGGGTGGGGATGAGAGGACCAGGAAGAAACTTTCACAAACACTGGGAGAACATTCCAACTCCACACACAAACACACACACACACACACACACACACAAACACACACATATACACACAGGCATATACTCATATCATTGTGGGGACCGTCCATTCATTTCCATGGACAAAACCTAATCCCAGAAATGACAAATTGAACCCCTACCTTGCTCTAATCCTAACCATATGTAATCAAACAAAGTACAAGTTTTTGTATTTTGTTTGTTTTAGCTTTTTTATTGCAGACATATATTTTTATAAAATTGAATTTCCCTTTGTGGGGACTGAAAAAATGGTCTTGATGATGTCAAAATAAAAAGTTTTTATCACATTGTGGGGACCAAATGTCCCCACAATGTAATGTATTCCTGAAGCACACACACACACACACACACATATACACAAAGTAAGGGGCAGACAGACTGAAGTTTAAAGGTGGTTTCAGGTTTGACTCTAGTTCCTAGCCTAGTTCCTGCCCCAAATGATGGTCACTGCAGCCCTCCAGGCCCAACTCTTCGGGACTGCTGCCCTGTTAGTGACTGCTACACACCATAAGCACCTTGAGCACTGTTGCTAGCTAATGACTCTGCATTACTCAGCAATGAACGACCGTTGAGAAGTGGGCGTGGAAGTCAACTTCCCTTCCAGGAGACGAGATACTCCATATATTCTAGTGTGAAACCTTCACTCTCACCTGTAACCCAGAAAGGCAGGCTCTCTGAGCTGACCACAGGCACCACCCCGGTGGGGACTTATGATACGCATTTTTTAGCACAATGTAGGTCACCCCGCTCTCCATCCAGCTTTTGTTCGTTTAACCTTTCATTTCTGCTCACAGGTGACACAAGCTGCTGCCACGTGAAGTGAGGCACCTTGCATTACCACCCATGTCCCCCCCCCCCCACCCCCACCAACACACACAAACACACACACACTGCAGTACTCGTCAAAACACCTTGGCCTCCTGGTGAACAGATGCAGGGAATCCAGATTAACTAGCAGGAAACATGCACAGGGCTGTGGGACAAAGAGAGCAAAACTTGTTTTGCATAGTAGGTGGCAGGTCTTCAGAGCAGCTGTAAGGACTTCCTCTCAGTTCATATTCAGCTAAAGTGTCTCTGTAATTCTCAGCTGTAAAGTCTTCCTCTCAGTTCATGTTCAACTAAAGCATTTCCATAATACAGTCTCAGATATTCTCAGCAGTACTGTCTCAGTCTCCTCAGTGTGTTCATAAAAAGTGCAAACTATTGGACTGGTAACTCAAGTCTGGAACAAAGTCCAAACAGCAGATCCCTGTTGTACAGTGTAAATGTCCCAAAGGGGTGTGTACCAGTGGATTGCATTTAGAAGAGTGGACAGGGTGCCTGGTCATCAAAAGCTGTGCTGCCCAATAAGTCTTCCCTCGTAAAAGTTCAAAGTGAGGACTCCAAACAGATGGACTCAAGGTGATTTGAAGAAAGAGGCTTCTTTTGCACCCTACTGAAATTCCCTCTGAAAATGCATTTAATAATATAGACCACAATTATATTCTGAAAACAGCAGAACAATGTGGCTGGTGAGGATGGTAATGATCCTAATGTGTTTGGAGACATTGTATCCAGACAGCAGTACTCAACGTCTTGTAGATTCAGCACATAATACTGCTGTTATTATGCTGCAATTACTGCTAATATTATTGCTTATGCTATGGTCCCTTTGTTAATGCTATTAATATTCATACATTCATCCCCCAACCACTTATCCAGGACAGGGTCACAATGAGCCTGGAGCCTCTCCCAGGAAGAATAGGATACGAGGCAGGGGACACCCGGTACAGGATGACGGTCCTTCGCAGGATACACACACGATCACACAGTAAGGACAATTTAAAGATTAAGCAGACCACGCAAAGTAGCCCTGTGCTGCTGTATTTGCTGTGCATAAATAGCTACTACTCTTGTCAGAGCTAGCAGTGTTACAAGTGCAGGTATTGACTGCAATACTGTGGCTACTGCTGTTGTTTTGTACTGCTATAGCTACTGCTAAATGTAATGCTACTGCTAACGGTCTGCGCTTGGCGAAGTCACTGCTAATGCCAGCACTGATTATCCCGTTAATGCTACAAGTGCAGGTTTGCACTCCTGAAAACTTCAGAGCTGAAGAAAGCACACGGAAGCCCTGTCAGTCACACGTCTGCACGGCCGATAGGAGCTGAGCCGAGCCCCCACAGGGAGAAGACGGGATTCAGAATGAGAGAAGGATGGGGAAGAGAAACATGGAGGGGGGAGAGAGGGAAGACATCATACGCTGCGGGGTCTGAAAGGAAGTGGTGCTGGAGACACCAATGGGCACGGATTTCGATGCCACATCCCACAAAGGAGAAGCGTGCCATCAAGGGGGAAGACATAACAAGACATGCATTTTATTTGCTGAGTGACAGGAGTGAGGGCACTCTAGGAACCAATCAGTTTTCAGCTGGAGCCAATGCAACTGTGACCCTGCCCTGTACACACCTTTGGTCACGTTTCAGAGACCTCAAAAAATATACAGGCTTTTTGAACCTGTCTTTCAAATGACATCATTGATCCTAGCGTTGGTTACGCTGTGAATTCCTCCAAAATATTGGCATTTCGGTTACTGCCAGCGCTGTATACTCAAGCTGTGTTCACCAGCACGAGTTAAATTCAAAAGTGTCCAGATCAGACTCCTGAACCTTGCCGACAGTCCTAAAAGAAAAATACTCTCTATGAACAGCATTATTCCATAATAAAAAATCATGCCGAAGAATGGGGTTTGATATGGTAATTAGATGTGAAGATTCAAAGGCCCCATTAAGGACCCTGTTATTGTGTGTATTTACTTTTCCTGAGTGGCTGTGTGTGTGTGTAATCGGGTCCTTTTATCAGGAAACTGGGTGGTTAGCTTTATTTGGCAAGATTTTGCTTCCACAGCAAAGAGATCCCTCAACCTGTGTTACTGGAATGTCGCTTACCTGATTCCCCCCCCCCCCTACCACCACCACCACCACCATACACGCACTGGGGTGGCATCAGTTTCCCGTAATGTCACAACTTGCATCATGAGAGGAAACTGAGTGAAACCGTTTCTTGAAGCAAAGAGGAACACAGTTATTCCTCACTGTCTGTGTGGGTGGTTTTGGAAGGTAAGCAGACCTCGCCACTTCTCTAAATGTTGCACGTTAGATCAGAGATTGATGATGTGAGAAAATGTGGATTTAAAATGGTTAAATGGTCACCTCGTCACTGAGAGCTGAGCCCAGCGTGCTGGTGTGGGGGTGGCGGGTCAACTGCCTGCTGGACTGACAGACCGACAGGTTTATGCTAGACAGTCTCGGAGCACGGTTCAAATACTCCTCATCTGCACTAAAGTCGTCCTGCTGTTTGTATCTGTCTCTTCTCCACGAGCTGCAGGTACTCATGTGAAATGGTGGCCAGAAGTGGTTGTTTCCTCCTTGGATACAGTGACCAAAGCTGAGGCATGTTCTCTGCTAATACAGTGGCCCATTGTACTTCAACAGCAAAGACCAGAAACCACTGAAGAACCAGACACGTGCATGCACACACACACACACACACACACACAGGTTTGTAATTATATCTTCGTGGGGACTCTCCATTCATTTCCATGGGGAAAGCTCTAATCTCCAATTCCAACATGACGACCTTAACTCCTGAAGAGGGTCGTGCTAACAGCAGCAGGCAGCTGGAGACCATGTGACATCTCATTATAAATGTAGAACCAGGGCTGCTGTTCTTCTGTCCACTTTCTATGACTTTTTTGTATAAAAATCACAGCCAATGCAATAGTTTCCAGAAGACTGAGTAACACCCCAGAACGGTACCTATTATATTAAGTTAACATTTAAGCATTGAACCTCATGAGTTTCAGTAAATACCAAAAAACACATGGCACCGGAACCCTTCAATCAAAGCACAGGGATACAGAATTGGGTGCACTAAGCGTTTCTGGGGATCAAGCCTTAATATATCCTTACAGATCGATCCAGATTCTCATCAGGTTGCTGCTTTGTAAGGGATATACAAAATTTCGGAACACTCAAAACGTCTGAGTTCACATTTCATGCTGCTGTAAAATCGTACAAAATCATAAAGATCCCTTTGGATTAAATGGGTGAAATCCAGTGTGAGTTTATTCTTAGAGTCAGGTCTTTGTGTGAGGAAAGGTCTGCTCCTATTCAGGTGTCAAAATCAGACAAAATCCATTGGTGATTGATTTACACCTGGGGTGGCAGGTAATGGGATTCCCCAACGGAATAATGACCTGAACACAGGTGGTGGATAGAAGGGCTTGAATGCAAACCAGTTGCCCTGTGAGCCTCTGGTTCCAGCCTGTACCAACAGAGTGCCACAGATGCTGGGCCGCTCACGGCTCGCCTGGGGGTCTGCAGGGTTGCTGTGTCAGAGACTAAGATTATCACACCCCCTCACACAGTTTCACTGCCACATGGTGACCCACCCATCTCAAACCTGAAGACAGAACAGGAACAAATCACAGGCTCACACTGATTTATCAGACGCTTATATTCAAAGCAATGTAAAATAAAGATCAGATAGAAGGGGCAGCCAGTGTCCTTGCTGAAAGGCCCCTCTGAGTGCTACACACCACTCAAACACTACAAAGTTTATTCAAGACAGAAGAACAAAAAGTTCCAGACTGGTCAATAAAAAGGATATGGTTATTTTAAGACTCATTTGAGATCTATTTGAAAATTTAATACAGTGGTGCCTGCAGTTCACGAACACAATCCGTTCCAGGAAAGTGGTCGCGAACCAATTTGTACACGTACCAAGGCAATTTTTCCCAAAAGAAAGCATTGAAATTCGATTCGTTCTTTCACAAGCCTACCAAATAATATTTTTTTGCTAATTAATTTTCTGGTTTTTAATAGTAAAAACTAGTGCTGTCAAACAATTACAATTTTTAATCAGATTAATCACAGGGTTGCTGTGGATTAATTTTGATTAATCACGATTAAATATCATTCATTTTTAA
>JAODLC010000065.1:30532086-30543212 GCA_026781145.1 Hippopotamyrus pictus | reverse complement strand
ATGGTGATGGATTAATCCACGTTAATGCGTTAATTTTGACAGCCCTAATATATATATATATATATATATATATATATCGCTCACTTAGCCATACACTGGGTTAGAAGACAAGTGCCAATCCATATACACTATATTGCCAAAGGTATTGGGACACCTGCCCATTACACATACATGAACTTTAATGACATCCCATTCTTAATACATAGGCTTTAATATCTAATTCATCCCAAAGGTCTTTTGATGTGTTGAGTTCAGGGCTCTGTGCAGGCCAATCAAGTTTCTCCACACCAGACTCACTCATCCATGTCCTTATGGACCTTCCATTGTGCACTGATGCACAGTCATGTTCAAACAGGATGGGGCCATCCTGAAACTGTTCCCACAAAGTTCGGAGCATGAAATTGTCCAAAATGGCTTTGAATGCTGCAGCATTAAGAGTTCCTTTCACTGGAACTAAGGGGCGAAGCCCAACCCCTGACAAACAACCCTACACCATAATCTCCGCTCTATCAAACTTTACATTTGGCAAAATGCAGTCAAGCAAGTACCATTCTACTGGAAAACGCCAAATTCAAACTCATCCAAAGGATTGCCAGAGATTGTGATTTGCCATTCCAAAGAACATGTCTCCACTTCTTTAAAGCCCAGGGCAACGTGCATTATACCACTGCATCTGACGCTTTGGATTGCACTTGGATGCAGCTGCTCGGCCATGGAAACCCATTCTGTACTGATCTTGAGCTAATCTGAAGGCCACATGAAGTTCGGAGGTCTGTAGCTATTGACTCTAGACTGTTGGTGACTTCTGCACACTCTGCACCTCAGCATGCATTGTCCCTGCTCTGTGATTTTACGTAGCCTACCACTTTGTGGCTGAGTTGCTGTTGTTCCCAATTGGTTCCACTTCACGAATGGACTTCTGCTCTAGAGTCCAGTGGTGGCCTGCTTTACACCACTGCATCTGATGTTTTGCATTGCACCTGGTGATGTAAGGCTTGGATGCAGCTGCTCAACCATGGAAACTTATGCCATGAGATTCTCTATGCACTGTTTTTGACCTAATCTGAAGGCCATACAAAGTTTGGAGGTCTGTAGCTATCAGCATGCATTGTTCCCACTCTGTGAATTTACGTGGCCTACCACTTTATGGCTGAGTTGTTCCCAGTTGCTTCCGCTTTATTATAATACCACTAACAGTTGATCATGGAATATTTAGTAGCAAGGAAATTTCACAAATGGACTTATCGCACAGGTGGCATCCTACTACGGTACCACGCTTGAATTCACTGAGCTCCTGAGAGCAACCCATTCTTTTGCAAATGTTTGTAGAAGCAGTCTGCATGCCTAGGGGCTTGATTTTATATACCTGTGGCTATGGAAGTGATTGAAACACCTGAATTCAATGATTTGGAGAGGTGTTTCAATATTTTGGCAATATAGAGTATGTTTTTGTGGGTTAGCTTAGCCTAGGGCTGTGCATATAGAGAATTGAATATAGTTTTATTTTCTTCTTTCCTTTGGCACCAACCAGCCTCCCTTCCTTAGGGAAGCGGTATTGGGATCCTCGTTAGGAAAACTGGTGTGTCTGGTACATGCAAATAAACTCTTTGTACGTGATCAATTTCAGACTCCGTGTGCGTTGTTGGACTTCATGGCACATCCAGTAGCAGACTGAGGAAATGGTCTTGCTCACCTCACTCATACAACCTGTTCGATCCTGACCTCGTTCAGAGGGTTGTAACAATCACCCTGTGTTTGCACAAGTGGTTGCCTTTTCCTTCACTCCTCAGAATGGACCTCCCTGCTTACTGGTATTAACTGCACAAAGTCAGCTGATCATTTAGTCATTGCTTACACAGACTACCAGAAATGTTATATGT
This sequence comes from Hippopotamyrus pictus, assembly GCA_026781145.1. NCBI lineage: Eukaryota > Metazoa > Chordata > Actinopteri > Osteoglossiformes > Mormyridae > Hippopotamyrus > Hippopotamyrus pictus. The sequence goes on along the minus strand of JAODLC010000065.1, from coordinate 30,541,332 downwards.
GTTCAAGCTGAATCAGTGAATGTGGCATTTAGACTTGAATTGAACACTTTGAAACACATATTATGTGGGTTGAAAAGTCTTCAGGTCATGAGCAGTACTTTTCTTGAAAGCAAGTCATCCTCACAAAAGCAGGATGTGAACAACCATGTCCACATCACTGTAGTCTAAATCTTAGTATATAAAAATACAAAGGGAGAGACAGAGAGCGTGGATAACTTAAAGAATGAAGTATTGCGTTTTCATTTCACTTACTGAGTAACGTATATATTGTATGTTCTGCATGAAAGATGACAAATGCGCAGTAAGTTTCTCCAATGCATTTTTAACCTAAGGAAAAATCTTAATGTGAACCTTGGTTCTAGTCTTGTTTGCATTAGTGTCATCAAGGATGATTATCAGTAAAGTATGAATAATTTAGTGATCTTTTATATCTTTTAACAGTAGGCTACAATTTTTCTGTTTCTACAATTTCTCAAAATTACATTTTCTTCATTATTTTAACAAATTTTAAAAATATATAGTTTAAAGTTTAAAGAAATACTCATACCAGCCCTGACACAAACAACCATGCCACATTCAAAGTCACTTAAATCACCTTTATTCCCCTTTCTGGCGTTTGATATTTGCTTCAACAAACAATTTAACAGTGGCCAATGAGTGTATATAAAGCTTGCCTATCATTTCTGATATACAAATAGTAAAAAAATGGCTGTTTATTTTACAGGTTTCAGGAATGTTCCCTGGCCTTGTTATTTCTTTATATGTATTATCTTTCCTGCAAGGCTGAGTTCTGGTACCATGATTCTACTGAATTACTGTATATACTGCACTCACATCAAACTGAAAGTTGCACCAACGATGAAGTTCATGTCATTTATATCACTAAAGAATATGTAGTTGTCTTGTTTTTTTATTCTAGGCAATTTCTATTTTTTTATGTATAATTACTGTAAAAGGTACATTTGACTATTATATAACTTGCGCCTATGTGAAACATTCACTACCAACTAGTCCAGAATTTGTCCACTCACTGGATTTTCAAGTAAATGTAGTGAGTAATGATACAGAGGCTAGCCACTTAAATCTAAACATATTTTCCTTATTACAATGTACAGTCAAACCTTAGATTGCGAGTCACTTGGTTTGTTAGTGTTTTGCAGGACGAGCAAATTTTTTTTATAAATTTTAACTTGATAAATGAGCGAGGTCTAGCAATACGAGTATTACATATACGCTTTGTCTGCCTAGCGTCATGTAATCGCAACTGAGCAGATGGTTCTTCTCTCTCTCTCACTGCGGGATTGTGGGTAATCATTTCCCATGCTTGTTCTCAGTCGGCATGCCTCACTCATATAGTCAAAATTAGTAGAAAAGTACCACCCAAATGACAGTGTAGCAGTGTAAGCGATGAATCTGTTTAACGACGATGCAACATCCATATTTCCTAGTAATTGAAAAGGAGGCAAAAGCAGCTGTCATTGGATAGGTTCCTTGTTAAAGTCACACAAAAAGAAAAATATTCCAGTGAGCCAACAGATAACAGTGATTCCTCATCTCCTCTCTCTCATCACCCCCACACCATCCATGATTCTTTTCAAAGGTAAAGTGCAGGTTAATTTGTTTTATGTATTTTTACTTTATATTTTGTATTAATCATTTTTTATGAATATTTTTGGGTTGTGGAATGAATCATCTGAGTTTCCATTATTTTGAATGGGAAAATTCATTTTGAATGGGAAAATTCATTTTGATATACAAGCACTTTGGATTACGAGCACGTTTCCAAAACGAATTATGCTCGCAATCCAAGGTTTTACTGTATTATTATTTATCTATGATGCCAGTTTGGGCCAGAATTAGTCACCTAGCAAAATGTTCATATCCTTGCAAATTATTTTATTCAGATATGTATTAGAGACGTTGTTCATAACTGTAGATGTTCTCTTCTGTCTATGCCTGTTCTTCTGAGTCAACCATGCTAAAATCTGCATGAAAACATGGATGGGAAAAATAAGACAAAAACCTCAGAAGGACAGTTCGCAAGGAAATATTCTGATTGGATGACAAATATGATCCAATTGTGTTCTTTGTTGAATCTGTAAAATTTAGATTACAGCGAGAGGGACACATTTCATATAATAATTATAGGATCTTCTTAATGTCATAAAAAATGTCAAGTAGAGCAAACTTACCTCAAGCTAATTCCTCAATCTTAGAAATTCAGAAATTCAACATAGATATTCAGCACATGACCGAAAGTAAATAGTGAACTTCTTACCAGTTGTTTGAGGTTCTTTATGCATTTTATGCAGAATGGGGTTTAAAATATATAATTATATAATTGTTTTTACGGATGCAACAATATTATTGTTTTCCGACAAGTACTAATGCTCACTTTTTCAGAGACCTACTCAGTGATACTGATACCAATTAGGGCAGGGCGTTAACTAAAAAATAACATGGCATATTTTAATCTTAAAATATTGGGCAAAACGATGATATTGAAATTACCAACCAACCGCCCCCCCTCAAACACAAGGAACCAAGTGGGTCACTTAATTTTTTTAGCCAAATAGAAATGTGAAAGTATGAAAATACAACATAAAGATAATCCACTAATTTTTCAGTCTCTGTGGAAAACGACTGATCAGAGGTCTGGATTTAATTATGATTTGAAACCTGTCATTGACAGTCAAATGGTTTGCAAACTTTTTAAACTGTGTCAGAAAGTGTTACACTCTCCATATACCCAGTCTTATAAGACCTTCTGTTATTGTCACTGCACTAGGGTTATCGTATGGCATTTTCTCTCTGTTTTTGCAGAGTACTGCTGGTGACGTCATACTTGTTCTTATGCTTAGATTTTAGATGTTTAAGTAGACTACAGTATTACCGTTATATGATCCTATTTTTGTATTTACTCTTGATAGTTTATTAGAGAAAAGTTTGCAGGTACTTCCAAAGTTTTCACAAAAATGATATTGCTGATATTTTATTATATGGTATGTTAGGCATTGGCGCATTGTCACAAGGATGAGTATGAGTACACAAGCACTAGTAATAGAAGGGCCTACTGGTATCGGTGCATCCCTATTTGTTTTCAGTCAGTGATGTACTTCTCAAGTACCCCAAGACAACCATGAAAGAGATTTGTTCATTTCATTACATAAATAAACACTGCATTTGTCATTTGAACCTTGTTGTTCGTCACCAGCAGTACTCCGCAACCTTGTTGCACTCCAGATGTAGTGGATTTACTATTTAAATCTGTATTTCACTATGATCCACATCTTAGTAAATCCAGTCCATTGTAATAGAGATGGGTCATTATTCTGTCATTAGTTTCTCACATGTAGGATAAACCACTTAAAATAAAAGCTTTAAAAATTAAATCATATGACATTGATAATTTTCTCTGTATATCCCGCTAAATGGTGTAAAAATTATATAATAAACATTCTGTGTAGTCTGTGAGCATTTTGATAAGGTCAGTCCATTTCACACTTAATCCATTAATACATGCCCGCCCTGCATACTGTATATGCAGTCCATTTACCAGCTCCAAACAAATACACGTATGTAGTATCCCAACATAACATGCCTCACTGTCTGAGGTCATAAAGAAACAGATATCAGCTCACTTTCCGGGTTCATAAAGAAAACTGAGGCTGAACGATGTTAATCTGCAGGAATCCTCTTCATGTCCAAAGAGGATAAAATGTTGAAGGTTGGAAAATTTTTTATTTATTCTTGCCTCCTGAAAATTGGGTGCAGAAGCCTTGGACTAGCATTTGTACAACTGTAAGGTGAATCTGGTGCCAGTTGGAGAAGAGGTGTTGGCAGTATAATTCATCGTGCAGCTGCCACAGATTTTAGGCGATAAAAAAGTCACAGCTCACTCTGCTGGCAGTTCTGTAGAGGGTCACAAGAAATCCACACACACAAATGGACTGTGGATATATACTAAAAAATGGTGGTCTCGTACTTAGTGCTGGCTCCCCTCTTGGCCTCATGCCCTGGCTCCACTATCCAAGCCACATTGGCTTGGCTCTTCTGGTTGATCACAGGTAGTTCTACCTGAGATAAACAAAAGAGAGTTGGGTAGAGGATTCACTAAGAGGATGTGAGCACAGAAACACAAAATGATTGAAACACTCATTGTTCAGAAATGGTTTATACTATCAAGGTTTTTGGTAATCAGTCAATTATATTGCCAGTAGTTAACTGACAGCCAACTGTCAGTTAAGATTTAGATAGTTAAAAAGTTTTTGAAAGATTTAGGTAGTGGAAAATCTTGAGAAGAAAATACAAATGACATGCACATGCTGATTTAAATCAGTTTGACTTCAGTATAAATGCTTCTATACAGCGATACCAAATATTTGTTTTAGCTCATAGGCTAAAACTCATTATGTGGTGGAGGGATATGAAAGACTTCTAAAGATGAAACCAGCAAAAAGCATTTACATTTCATTCACAGCTATGTATTTTCACACAGAAATGTATTGCCTGGGAATAAAAATCTAAAATACTGTTTGCTTGAATTAGAAGTTTATTATTAAACTTGAAGGATTATTCTCCATTCAAGGCATTTTGTAACTTTTTAGTAAAATAAGCATAATATGATTACACAGAGACACACTTGCAAGGTTTACAGGCCTGGCTGATTCCCTGTCCAACAGTAGAATGCTGTCTAAAATGGGAGCTACCTATACATTCAGATTTATTTCCTTAACATATATATTTCCATATCTATTTTCCACCGCTTATCCAGGTTGTGGGGGCAGCAGTCTGAGCAGAGATGCCCAGATCTCCCTCTTTCCGGCCACCTCCTCCAGCTCTGGGAATATCACATTTTGATCTCCATGAAAGGCACAGATACATATATACAGTTAAGGAAGTGCACAGCCTCAGCCAGCATCCAGCACCCCTTTGAACATCTAAAGACCCAGTGGTGATCATTCTTCTAGCCATAGGATTTCAAACCAAGACCTTCTAAAAACACAGGCACACATTCATAACCCACTGAGCTACATAAGTCCCAAAAAACAGATCTCAAATTTATCAATGTCACCATTATGATAACCAGCAGAAATTCTATATCTGTGGAAAAATATCATTGGCACCTTTACCATATAGACTAGAGAATTACTTTACATTCAGTGTGAAAGAATTAGTTACTGGAGAGTGTACTGTGCATCTACTATAATACTGAGGGAGGGGCACTTATCACAAAAAGTTACTCTGCATTTCAATATCCCAGGGAGTCTTTCGCTGTTAAAATGCACACATTTCTGTCATCTGTGAGGTATGGTCACAACACAGAAGAGAGGTGAATGTTACAGGTAAAGGTTAGGTTTGGCTTGAGCAGTGAAATCACTCACAGACTTAACACTGAAGCGGGGCTTGGGGATGGGTTGGCCAGCCTTGCTATCAAAATTTTCGGGCAGTGTGGCCGAGCCTTGCCCACTAACTCGTGCCTGGAGAGCCAGCTGGTACGCCACCTCGAATGCCTGGCCCAGTGTCAGGATGATCTCATAAGCTTGGTTCTGCACCACACAAACAAATATATGAAAATATATAAAAAACTAAAAATGTTATATGAGACACAATACTAGTTTATCTGCCTCATTTTTCAGGGGAGGACAAGGGTGATATAGGACACTCACCACATCAAAAGCTGTAAAGACATGGCAATGATTCTGACTGGACTTCAGGTCCCTGGTGATGTAGGCAAATGTGGAGAGCTCCTCTGGGTCTTGGGCAGCACATGAGATGTTGCGGATCTCATGCTCAGCAATTAGATTCTGCCATTCAGAAAAAGATCTGTGACTCTCAGCACTCTAATTTGTTCAACAACCTTCAACACTGTTTTGGCAACTAGACAGGAACAGCTTTTTTCAGTAAAATGAATGTTAATGTAGATTGACAATACTGTACTTTAGCAAAGTTTCACAAGTTTATTTTTTCAGCTGCATTGCTGACATTTCACCATTCTTTTCTATTTTCAGATATTTCCCTTGAATGACTCAGGGTAAATAACTTATAGCAGGATTCTACAGCATGCCTTCACTGGGACTTATCCCTACAACAGGGGTGCCCAATCTTATCCACAAAGGGCCGGTTTATATGTGTATACGGTTTTTCACTGCAACTCCCTAATTAGATTACTAATTAGAGGACTGATTGGCTGAAGAGTCCTCACACCTGGGTTTGAACAGCTTACCTACAGGTTATCCCAAAAACCCGCATACACACCGGCCCTTTGCAGATAAGATTGGGCACCCCTGCCCTACAACCTTCAAAACAAATGACTATGTCTTTAACCAGCACACTGGTCAAATGATAATCAAAATATATACTGAATTGGGAGAAGAGAGATATTTACCTTGTTTATGGCATCAATAAACTTAACTCCCTTGTAGGAAACTGAGAGGACAATGGTGGGAATTTTCTTCATTGGATCTGAACACTGATGAATGGAGGCATAAAAAACAATTCAGATCAAAGAGCCTATTCAGATTCTGTTAAGCATAATGATAATTTGAACATCTCTTCATTGTTCATCAGCGTCTTATTTTGTCGAAGTATTATGTATGTACCTTTAAACATAAATATGTATGATTGCACATGTCTAAATGTAAATATATTCTTCATTTTGTTTACATACATACTTGTGTACTATTTAGAGATCGTGCATGTGTTTGTGAGTGTGTGATGGTCCCCAGGGCTATTACCCTCATTTTTGCACAGGCTTCTTGCGTAGATTCAGTTCCCCTCAGTTCCTTGATTTGTATTGACCCCAAGTACTAAAGGTGAATAGAGAGATCTTCTGAATTGGACATCAATTATAACCAAACAAAAAACATAAATGCGACTACTACAAGACAGCACCAAAATGAATATAATTTACCATTTCCAGATGGCAACTGGTTGGTTAGTACTGGTTTTTACTGCAACAAAGAAATCTTTTTAAATCTATCAAACCATGACAAGACAGCAATTTAATCTATTCTAATTCTATGTCTGGTTTTGAATAGAATGAATAGAAAATGCTGTCCCCAGAGGGTGGTAAATGTGGTCCAGTATATAGTGCAGGATTTGGACAAGCTTAACGAGATAAAAGTTCAGCTTAAAAAGTGATGAGAGGACGAGAAATCTTATGAGTTTAGCCCTCTCCTCTCCAACCTAATACTATAGTTATTTCTGTTAACTCTGTTAACTTCTGTTAATTAAGAGTCTGCCTTGTCTCCCTCCAAACAGCTGGCCAGGATATGGAACTCACATAAGCTTCATAGTCACATGACTGGAAGATGAGCTTCTCTGGGTGGTGCTGCCAGTACTGTACTGGTGTGGAAGGCGTTGCTTCATTGGGTGGTCGCAACATTATAGGCTCAGGCCATTCACCATGCTGAAACCACATGTTAAGATGGAAACTGAGACTGTCTATTTGCTTACTATCTTTAAAAAGTCCAAACATTATAGAATACTACTTTTATTATTTTACCCCTCATATGGATTTTCCCTACAACACAAGAAGCTAATTCGGTTTAGTTATTTTTTGTAGGTAGATAAAGGCAAATATCGATGCTAAAAAGGGTTGTTACAGCAAATGCAACAAACAAGCAAATAAAAAACAACTACAATATGTGGAAAAGGTGAAACAAGAAGTACATCAAATGTTTATGGCCACTGACATTAGTAAGGAGGCTAGCAGAGGGCTGAAAAACAAAATTGGAAAAAAAACTACTGTGCGGCCTTTCTTCCTCTGCAACTTAGGATCACCCTCAAGTGTTGCCAGCTGAACCACACATGACAACAGAGTAGAGAAAGAAACTTTTTAGAAGAAACTTGCAATCTGATAGCAGCCCTTGGTAAAATTCATTGTCAAATAGAATCATGCTGTATTCATGCTATCCAGCAAAATCATCAGTGTAGAACTAGGGATTTGCTTCAAAGTTTGACACCTTGTTAACCTTTTGTCAATCTACACTTATACAGTCTGTCCGGCTACACAATGAGGCTATTGCAGTCACAACGAGATGCCACAATAATCCCCCATCTAAAATTATAGCTAGTTCCTGCTTGAGCAAAATTGGAACTGAACAACTATTTATGTTGGAGTCTGTATGTTGCATTCATTGAGGGCTTTGGGACTGGGAATAGCACAGAATATGCCTATAATTATTGCTTAATTATTGAATAACTTTAACTCATGCTAGTCTCTCCTACAGTAAGTGAGCAATCTTGAAGGGTCACGGAGTCTCAGCCAGTAGGATGACAGAAAGTGGGAAAAAACAAAATAGTGAAATTCCAGTCAGTGAACAACAATCAAAAAGGCTTCAAACGTGATTGAATTGACTTAACCCCCAGTGAGAACTCACTGGGCCTTAGTAAAGTATGAAGTTTATTCTTCTCAGAGCAGCGTTTGGGAGGCGGCCCTAGCTGCCTCAGGTAATATAGGATGTGATCAAATCAAAAACTTGACTGGTTGAATGGACAACAGGCTCATCATGACTATTGAGAAGATAGGTAACTATATAGGACATTTAACTTGGTAAACTAGACTGTTTTGAATAGCCAATAGTTTATTATTCCTTATATAAACTGAATCATTAAAGCTTTTTAAATTGTTTCCTTTGATGGTGAAGAGAGAAAAATCCACTTCATTTCTGATTGCACTTAACTGTGCAAACTGATAATCAAGTGTTTTTTTCTTTTGTTTTTGTGACAGACTAATGTAATGTTATGTAAGTGAGTAAATTTACTTGGAACAAAAGAAACTTCTGAATTCACTATTATATGTCTGTCCACGTTTTGCCAAAATCTCGAGGAATAGCATTTGCCTAATAATTCTGCACAGTATAAAAAGGCCAGCAAGGATGAATGGTTGATAGAGGGTTGCAGGTTAAATAGTGAGTCAACTGATACAAAAGGCAACAAACAGCTGTAACAGTGTAAATGGTAGAACCTAAATATATACTGCGGAACACTGGAGGATAAACACAAGAGACTCCAAATCTAGACAATATACTCTCTCATACAAATATAAAATATGTTACCACACATTGTAATATTTGGGTGTCCCAAAATTCTTAGTGAGGTTTTAAGCTTTCATAACTTTCATAAACTTTTTAAAATTTATTTTAGGGTAACTGGTTGAAGATGGGGGGCGGCACGGTGGTGCGGTGGTTAGCACTGTTGCCTCACACCTCTGGGACCTGGGTTCGAGTCTCCGCCTGGGTC
>JAODLC010000065.1:30510138-30526831 GCA_026781145.1 Hippopotamyrus pictus | reverse complement strand
GTAATATTACTCAAACAAAAAAAAACATCTTAGTTGCCTTTATGAAAATACCGAGAGCAAACACGCATGAAGGGAGACATCATGTTGAAAGTGATCTCTTTCCGTCTCATTGCTGTGAAGCAGGCCACCCAACGCCTCTTCGTTACCTCCTCTACCTGCTGTCCATATCCTCTTTTCCAAGCGGGAAACCGAAAAAATCTCGTGTTGTAGTCCACCTTTTGCCATTTCTACCATGTGACTTAGTATGACAGCCTTTCACATAGCGTCTCATCTTGCAAGAAATAATGCCGGACGCAAATCCTCGCTCTTGTATTGTATACAACCAAAATGGCGATTCGACCCACAATACACTGCGGCTATAGCGAGTGTGACGTTGGCTGACAAAGACCAATTCAAAACAGCGTTTTTTACGTGAAAACAGTATCTCGTTAATTCAGAAAAAGTGTTTTTTTTTTTTTAAATAAAAACTGTATCTCGTTAATTCAGAAAAACAGAGCAGAATTATTTTTTCTCAAGTGAACACATTACGCTTCCGTATCATAATGCTTTCATATTGCATTCATAAAACGTTCATATATACACCTTCATAATGTATTCATTAAGTATTAAGAAATCATTCATAAACATCACGCATGTATATCTTTACATCTTAACATCCCTTAAGAGCTTTAATATACATTAATAACAAACATTACGTGATTATACAATTATAATGATTGTTATTATATAATGTTTGTTATTAATGTATATTACAGCTGTTAAGGTGTGTTAGGATGTTAAAGTGTACTTGCATGCTGCTTATGAATGTTCTATGAATGCATTATGAAGGTGCACTGAATGTTCTTTAAATGCATAATGAATGCATAGTGGAGGTGCACTTAATATAAAGCGTTACCAAATAAACTAAGGCTTGCATGTGAGGCTTTTTAGCGTGTTTTGTCCTTTTCGCTCGCCATCTTGATCGCGTTCGTTCAAAACCAAAAACTAACGTAGACGTCGACGTGAATACGCTCTGACGTCGAACTTACGTCGTGAAATCAAATATAATATTACACCAGTTTTTCTGTTAAGTAAAGTAGTGATTAATTTTCCACATCAGCCAGTTTAAATCGTCATACATTTACATCGATTTTTAACCGATTCGCGATTCATCGTCACATGCCTAATAGGTATTAACACTCGATCTATGCACCAACAATCATAATTTTTATACTTTATCACAATGTCTCTCCAATCATCATAATGCTAATACTCCACTCATTCCATCTGATTACCGTGTTATGACAATGCCCCAATTAGTATGCAGTCAGCCACAGAGGGTGAACAAAATAATGGAAACACCAGTACATGAAAAAGGACTTTCACTTTGAAGTAATTACTGTAACTCACAAGTACCATTGCAGCTACAAATGTGATTCATATTAGGTTGATTAATGTTAACTGTATGTCTCAACAGGTATTTTCATCCACTATAAACAACTTTTCATTCAGTGTCTACAGTCCCCCAAAAAAAAAGTATGGTGTGGCTCAGCGGGCAAAGCCTCTGTGCTTGTGATTGGAAGGTTTTAGGTTTGAGCCTCAATATGATAGTCACATGTCCAAGAACCCTTGAGCAAGGCCCTTAACCCACAGCTCCAGAGGTGCTGACCCTATGCTGTGACCCCCAAACTTACTCTCACCTGTTTGTGTGTCTCATGGAAAGCAGAACTGGGTAAGGAAAATAAATTAATAAAGTACCTATAATAAAAAATTTCAACAATACCAATAGAGAAATGTTAAAATTGAAAGCTATGTTTAATACCCATTTATACTCTTAAACAAAAATTCTAATTATTTGTAAGGAAAAAGTTACTACACCCCTACACTTATCACTGTGTTAATACTAAAAATGACAATATTAACCAAATCGGGCACAAATTAATAGATCATTATTAGACAGTATCTTTTAGACTCAAACCTTACATAAACAACTGGTCTAATTTGGTGATGTACTTTTTCCCACAGAGAAAAATTATATTCTGTTGAATTTTGTTGGATAAATGATTTTAAAGTCAAAATTTCATTGTTTTTGTTATACTACATCACCTATATTTATCAAAACTGTTTAAACTAATTGTAAATTTTTAGTTTGTTCAAGTATGTAAAAGACAAAAATATTCAAGAAATGTACAGTAAAGTCAAAGTCAAAGTGAACTTTATTGTCATTTTTCCATATACAAGTACTGTATACGGAAAAACGAGATGGCAAAGCTCAGAATCCACAGATATACATATAACTGTATTTTACACATAGTGTAAGTAAACACAGTAGTCAAGAGATACTGATAACAGTGCAAGACAAGAGTGCAAATGAGAAACTTGTTAAGTAAAGTGCAGTAAATGCTAACAGCTTTCTGGTGCAGAAGCAAAATGCAAAGTAAGATTGTTTTGTGCAATATGATTTTTTGTGCAAATACTGATATGGTCCGAGTAGCTGAGGTGGGGGCAGGGGAAGGCCTAGTAGGCCTCATGAACGTTAGTATAAACAATGTCCAAACCATTCTAACACGATTGTTATATTAGTAGCTAAGTCCAATTCAATGCAAAATTACATTTTGTTTTGTTTTGTTTGCACGATTTCCAGTCCTAGATAAAAGCACCACTCTAAAAACAACGCAACATGGTCTTAGCAAGAAACACTTCTTGCATGCAAAAACAGCTATCCAAGTGAACAATAGTAATGTCCAATTCATGACTTGTTCTTTTGAACCGGTTCTTTTCATTGAATTGGTGGAACCGGTTTTAAAATCTAAAAGAAACAAACTTTGTACATTGGACAGGTCTGAGGTTCTAAAAATCTAAATATTTGACAAATTATCATATAACAACACAGCAACTTTTTTTTTTAATTTCACTTACATTTGTAGTCATGTTGCCTTCAGTGCCCCTCCGCATACTGTAATCCATAGTATTTCTGATGTGTGTCTGCCTGCCGCAGGGTAGCTAGGCTCATTGATCTCACCTAATGACGTCCAAATATGTTTCATCAACCATTTGTTGTATTTCCTGACTCCACTAGATGGTGGTCTCTGTTCAAAAAATCATGCCCCAAAGTAAATCAAGAGCACAATTGTGGTCAGAAATACAACAAATGGTTCATGAAGCATCGTTTTGGCTATCACTACTTTCAACTCTCGGCAATAAACAAATATTTCGAATTCCGCACATTCGGAGCGGCTACTAGGCAATTCTTGTGAGACTCATAAGACCCACAGAAGATGTTTGTAATTCAATTTATTAATGTATTAATATTAATATTAAGATATTATAAAGGATTTCTTATTTAAAGTTCATAAAACTACATTATTAGCCACTGGTATCCCTGTTTTTTATTATACAATTGATTTAATTTTGTTAGAAAGTTTTGGAGTCGCATTCCCATAACCCTATTTTTCCCATTGGATATGTGTATTTTAGTATGCCATTTTAACTGAACAGGAGGTTTATCAGGAACACATTAATCATGTTGTAGTAAGATTTACTTTTTCACAGCACCGTATTTTTCATTATTATGTCAACACTCTAGCTACAGTCAGTCTATCAAGCTAGCACACCACTATTCATCTCCATCTGTTTACCATCACTACTGAATGTTTTTCTGGTTCATATCCATATCCATCCTTATATGTAAATAGGTATACTGTAAGTGTGTTCCAAAATTAACATATTACATTTATGAATGTAAAGTACTCCAACAAAAACACTTATCTAAAGAAAATGAATGAATGGGTGGCTTATACATAATTACAGAATAAAAATAAGTTTGAAATGTTTGTTGATGGTAAGCCAACAGTCTGAAAAGTAGGTTCAATTATATAAATGAATGATGCTAAATATTTAATTGATGAGTAGTCATTACAGTATATGACTTGAGGTATGATAACACGTATTTCCTTAAGGTTTTACAGTTTCATTCTTCTTTATAGCACTCATATGATTCCATATGAATCATAACACAAACACAAGCAGCTGGCTTTAATGTAAAAATGTGATCCAATCCGAAAAATATCAAAAGTGATCACAAACATGACTGCAAGAGACATGCTACCCATAAGCTGTGTTGAAGGGAAGAGCTTTAGGGAGCTAGTTAATTATGTTAAACCGGAATATAATGTACCCTTCCGAAGAGGTATCACTAAAGGGATAGAAAAGCTGAAAGCAGTTTGAAGAACTGCCAACAGCCACAAAAATGCTCTCAACAACAAGGTATGTGGCAATTTCAACAGATATTTGAAACTCTGGTGTAATTGTTAACAAGATCACAAGCAAAATTTCCCCTAAACCCACTAATTTTAAATTAATTAAATTTAAATAAAATAATTAAATAAAAATATACTGTAATATCTGGTAGACCCAGACATCACAGCAGCAGGAACTAGAAAGCACTCCAACACACATAACAATGTTAAACAGGGAGGTCTGTTGCCAGATGGTAACATATACTTATGTTACCCCCCTAAAATGACAATAGCATCCCCAGAGCTCCCTCAAAACTGATTTCTTTTTTTCTTTTAAAATATCCGCAAAATCTGTAAATTAATGAAGCCAAGAAAGGCAATATAATTTAATACAGTTTTTTTGTGGTAACAGTATTTTCTCAATAGCCTACCGCAAGAAAACAAATGTCATTTTCTTGTAATGGAATAATTTTCAGAAGATCTAAAAGCTACATATTTTAAAAAGACTGTAGCTTATATACAGTTAAATTTACATTGGAGAAGTAAAGTTAACATTTGATACTTTGACACCATAATTTGAAATCCAGCCCATTGGGGTGTAAGTATTTGCAATGTAAAAGTTTTAGGAAAGCCCTTTTGTACATTTTTTTTTTCTTCTTGGTCTTTTACTATTGCACATAAGCCCACATTTGGCCCATTTTATGAAATTCTGCCTTAGAATAAATCTTATTTTTAAACTAGACATAGACTTATACTTATTAAATATGTTATTTTATGTATACACACACACACATTGAGCTTTGGGATTAAGCTGTTTTTATACATGCAGTGTACCTTTTTGTCCAAAGTATACACTGGGTCTGTGAAGGCTAGAAATTAGAATTTATTTAGCATTTTATCATCATACATAACCTATCATGACTTGTCCTTCTATACATCTTGTAGTCAATAACCCCACATAGTGAAATTACAACCCCTGGTGATTTTTTTTTTTTCATTGCTGATCAGACACTCTCAGACAGTCCCCCCACCCCATTTAATAAAATGACTCAAAGAGGGACCTAAGTTAAAGCACCCGCTATAAATAATCCAGCTCCCCCATAGCACCTGCAACATTAACCCTTAGGAGTTGGCGTGGGCACTTTCATTTTTTTTCTGGTAACCGTCAAAACTGGCGCTGCCACTGTTCGAATATCAAAATATTTCCCAATGCACATCCCTAGTGCTGATGCAAAGTTGCAGGTTGTTGGACTTCTTGGTCTGTTTATTGAAATGTTTGCCTGATATAAACACGGAGATTGGAAGTGAAATGTTAGCTTCTGTAATTATAGCAGAACCAAAGTGTTTTGGAAACGACCTGGCATAAGAACTGTTTGGTGGCCGAGGGTAAAAAAAAGTCAAAGTTACAGCAATTTTATATATTGACTAGGTACAGAACTTGTCAAGTAAGTGATCACAATCCCATAAACTACAATACGCTTATACAATGCACATTCACATACACTAGGGATCTTTCCTGCCTACTGCCATCAGACACCACAACACCTCCACCCAACATGCCACTCCCCATCCACAGGCGAAACACATCAGGAAGCATCCTGTCCCTGACACAGTAATAGTCTCTTGCTGTTTTGTAATTGCACAATATTTTCAGGATATGCTATCTGTGTGCTGTGTACTTTTAATTTGTTTGCACTGCATTTACTTTTTTTCACTGTCTTTGTACTTTGTCTTATACTGTTTGAATTTACTTTACGTATGTTGTTGCTGTATCAATAAAGTTTCTTACCTTATCCTATTTACTTTACCATAAATGATTTTATAACATTGTATAAGGAAGGAAAAACAGAATAGACTCATGTCCCATGTCTCACTGCCTCCTTGCTAATTACCAGTGAGCTCTACAGGAGTGATCAGATGCAAACGCTCTGTAGCTGGTCCAGCTAACCACTCACCCCATAAACAGGAACTGCAGGGTTTCCCAGGCAGTCTCTCTTGGTCTCCAATTGGAGCTATTGGTATTTGTTTTTCCCCCCACTGATGCAAGCAGCTAGGATGACTCTAAGCACATTCACTCTACTAATCACTTTGGCAAAGCCAACTTAATATGACAGCCAACGATCCTGCTGTTAGGCCTATTCATATCCTCAGTTATTTCCTACTGAGTAACCATATTAATTTGTTGCCTTTTTTATTTAATAAACATGGTTTTGATTTTCAGTTGGTGTTGTGTATGTGTGTTTAGTACACTGGATCTAATGTGTATGGAGGGCTCATTCTTCTTGATCAGCCATGCCAGCTGTGTCAATGACACCTTAAGAACATAAGAAATTTACAAACAAGAGGGGGCCATTCGGCCCATCAAGCTCATTTGGGGAGAACTTAACTAATCGCTCAGAGTTGTTAAAATCTTATCTAGCTCTGATTTAACCTTGAATGCTAGATGACAGTACTGTAGTTTGACTTTAATACTATAATGTTACAACAAATGATTGGCTAAACTTACTGCAGTTACTTACTAAAATTGTACTGAAGTTAACAAGAAAAGGCTCATTACAACAGTGGCATCTGTGGCAACAGTGGCAGAAAAGGTCCACTAGCTAAAAATATTTGGATAAGTATTCCTGCCCTTTCTTCCAGTTTTGGTCATATGGTCACATGGAACCCTTTAGAATTTTCCATATTCCTGCATAAATACGACTTAAAACATCACTTTGGATCTTCAAACAAGTCCTAAAAGTATATGAAGAGAACACAATTAAACAAATGAGACAAATATCATACTTGGTCATTTATTTATTAAGAGAAATATTCCAGTGTCAGAAATCTGAGTGGTGACATTAGTGACACGTGTTGTCAATCAGTATCATGGTTGTCAATCAATGTGATGACAATCAGATGTGAATGGGCACCCAGTTTATATTAAAAGAACAGGGTTCTATCAAGTTCATCATCTTCAAACACATTTGTTCAGTATCAGTGTATCATGTTATTGACAACAGCAGAGGACCTTAGAAAAAGTGGATGCTCATCATGCTGGGAAAGGCTACAAAACCATCTCTAAAGCGTTTGCATTGCACCAATCCTCAGTCAGATAGATTGTGTGCAAATCGAGGAAGTTTAAGACTATTGTTATTCTCCCCAGGAGTGGTCAACCAACAAGGATCATGCCAAGGGCAAGGCACCTAATTGTCTGTGAGGTCACAAAAGAACCAAGAGTAACTTCTAAGCAACTAAAAGCCTCTGTCACATTGGTTAATATGAATGTGCATAGGTCCACCATCACTCAGCAACAGTGGTTCATGAAGATCTACCAGAAACATTTATTTGCAGATATTGCTGCAAAAGGGGGTCACACCAAATACTAAAAGTAAAGGTTCACGTACTTTTTCCACTCATGGATTTGTGACAGTGGATCATTTTCCTCAAATGAATGACCAATTATGATATTTTTGTCTATTTTTTTTCTATTGTGTTCCCTTCACCTACTTTTAGAACTTCTGTGGAAATCTGATGTTTTAAGTCATTTTTATGCAGGAATACAGAAAATTATGAAGGGTTCACTAACTTTCAAATAGCACTGTCAGCATTATAGAAAATTGAAGGTTGCAAATATTTTGGAAGATGAACATTTCATTGAAAACATTTCAGGTTTTTACCTGAGCATTGTTTTTTGCCATTTGGTTTCATTGAATTTCCAATAACATTTATTGGTCTTTACCATACAAGCATTTAGCATTAGTGACATCTAGAAATTAGAGAAGTGCAGTTGGCAGATAACAACCAGGAACAGATTTGATGGGTGTTACTTAGTTTAAAATAGTGCTTCATTATTTTATATTATCTTACTTTCCAAAGATATTTGTAGGATCAAGATCTGTGTGTGTGTGATTACTTTTGTATAGGTTGGATTTGTGGTTACCAATTTGTGGATGGAATAACAATTCTATGGTACAGAGCAAATTTAAATATCTGTCTTCATCATTTTGTTTGCAGTGAGATGTATCAGCCTATATCTGTATGCATACTCAAGTACACATTTGTATATGAACAAATGGATGTGTGTGTTGTATCTGTCAGCTGTCTTGGCGAATATATACATGTACATGTCATGTGTTCAGCACTTCAGTCAGGACAATGAAGATGCTCCATAAAAGTCTTCTAGAAAGGGCCTTCATATGAATAAGCTAATTATAGAATAGAGGGTAGATAAAATGAGTTTTCCATGTTTCCTGCTTATTGCAGTTAGTAATACTAAAATAAGCCTAATTTATGCATTTGTATGTCATTCTCTGTGGAGAGAATAACATTTTTTGCTATTGCAATCCTCATAAAAAGGCTAGCTAACATAACACATTAAAATACAGAAATAAATAATAATCCATAAACCTTATCCCAGGAAAAATGCCAAAAAAATATCCAAATGCTCAATTGGCCCCATTCGAAAAAAAGAGATAATGAATCCAATCAGAGTCAGGTAAGTTTCATTAACTGAAATGCTTTGGGAGGGGTTATTGACACAAGAAGTGTTCAGCATAACTCCTTGCTGATATTGTGGCTCCTGCTAGGTCAAAACACTTAAATACTACTATAAAAATGCTTTAGCCTCTCACATTCTGAAGGATGCTAAATTGGTATTCCTAAGTGAAACTCCAGTGCAGAAAACCCATTCATGCTATTTAATTTTTTTTTTCTTACTTTGTTCTCACTTTGTTTATTTCAAAGCCATAATATTTGATTACATTTTACTGTGACTAATAAAATAAGCACTTATTGAATTTTAAGAATAGACAACTAACCCAGATATTCTGTCTTTAAACGTTTTTCCACGTGAACTTGAGACACTTCAAAAACTATATCACAAGCATCTCAAAAGGTACATTTAAACATGTGTATGTATACCAACAAATTCACAGAACCACAGCCTTATCCTCATATAATATTAGTTTCTGAACTGTATCCCAACAAAACATGCAAAAGTTGATCCATCAGATCCATCTGAAAAGAATGTACACTCTGCACACATCCAGTTCTGCTACTGTGAAATATTCATCAGAATACATCTATATAGTGGCTGCAAATAAATAACCTGTCTAATCCCTCAACAATTCAAAAAATGTGTACCCTATCCATTTATAAACAGCATCTAGTAAATAGAGGGATAGTACATAGTTACCTAGCAACTGAGTATACAACTGTTGGCAAGTGCTTTAAGGTGGAATCAGTTTTATTATAATACACAATAGTACATTTTGTCCTGATGTATTGCTACTACTATTTATGAACACCACTTCTGATTTTAATAAAAGTCAAGAGAGCTGTTTATAAGTATTAAACTACATGCAAAACTATTATGCATTTCACCTGTCATAATTCAAGTGGTATTCAGGTGGGTTATTATTTTTTTAATTAGTGGTCACAGTTAAGGATATCTAGTGCCACATTTTCCATTTAATGAGATACGTAGTGACAATTTTGTCATATTCTACAACTTCCTTAATCCAACATTCTGCTAGGTTTCAACACCTGTCTCTACCCTTCACTCTACTAGCTTCCATAAGAATATCTGATCCCCTGGAATGTCTGCTGGATTCCGTAACTTTATCCACAAATGACCCACATCTCTTATCCCTTCATTAGTGCATCTTCCAGACTTATGTTCAAAGTACACCATACTGCTGTCTTTTTATGACTTCCTTTCATGTTATAAAGAACCTCTAGTAAGCTGACAGGCCCTGAAATGCAAAGCTAGGAGCACAACAATTTAAAACAAGCATCAGTTGTATAGCACTGAAATCAATAGATGAATTTGGTTCACATAACAAAGCTAGCTGTTGACGTTTTTGACGAATGGCATGCAAGTGACACTTCCATGTGCAACTTTCATCTGCAGTCATTGTGCTTGAGAGTCCAGTGAACATCAGTCACATTTAAGATTGATACATGATGTTCTTCTCTCACCAGACAAAAAAGTACTGACTCCTGAAAAATCAAGTCATCAAGTAGGGTGCAGTGGTATTTAGTTAGCATTTTAAACAGCACGAGCCGTAACCATTGCAGGTGCAGACAGAAAAACATTGTTGTAATGTGATGTAATTTTTCCAGTGCCTCTTACCTCTTCTTCCTGCTCTATCCTCTTTCTGTTCTCTGCCTGAGGGCAGGGTTCCACTTCATACTCACCGCATTCCCATATAAGAGCAGCAGGGCTAAGCCACAGACCTGAGTGTTTCTACAATATCCTTCTCTCCCTTGATCTTCTTCACGGATCTCTGGTCCCTCTCTCTCTCTTGCTCTGTCTCACTATCTTTGCTCCTCTCCTATTCTCTCCCTCTGTGCTCCGTGATAAGAGGCGTTCGTACTCTCTCTTCTTGCTTTGTCTGTTCACTCCACTCTCCGCCTCTCTCATGTTCATTGCCTTGTTGCTATGGCAATGGCAGTCCCATCCCAAGCGTTGGCATGCTCCCAGGAAACGCAGGTGACTGAAGCTGCAGCAGTGCAGCATCCCTGTGTACTTAACCCCTTTCTCACCAAGACACTCATCTGTTCTATGATGTTGCTTCCAGCTCTCATTTGTCTCCTCAGCAACTAGACTACAGCTGATGTGTTCTCTGTCACACAGACAAACAAGCACAAATACAGACAAAGGGATGCATACATGCACAGAGGCACACATGGCCATATGGTAACAAAAAGACAGAGACACCCATACACCCTATCTGCATTCACACTCCCACCCATAGGCAGATGGGCACATAGACACGGGCTCCACGCACAGATCCACATACGTGATATAAGTGAAAGCAAATTCATAAAGACACATACAAGCCAACACATAGAACCACATGCTAACTGATCCACAAACCTTTCTCAGAGAAAAAAATACATATTTCCACACACAAATGCACGCAATCTCACACTGTATTTAAATAGCTCTGATGTAATATCACTCACATAGGTTGGATTCATTTAGTTTGTGTGAACAAGAAAAGTCATGGAAACTGTTTGTTGGCAATCAAACCCTTAGGCTTAATCTATGCATTTGAATGGCAGGGCGTTGTGGGGAGAATGCATTTTAGTACATCTAACCAGATCATTGCCACACACACCTGGTCACTGTTTCAGACTAACAGAAAATGATCTTTTTAAATAAACCCACTATTGATTGTTTGGGGATTATTTTAAAAAATAACTACACTTTGTAATTAAGCAGAGTGTAATATTCATTACAGATAATGTGTTCATTCAGCCTTTTGTACTCATCTTGAACATTCGCTCACATTTTAGTGAAGACACCATGCTGATGTGAATAAATGACGGATAAAAGTCTTTTTCAGGTAGTATTATATTTTTAAGCTAGTCGTTATATTAAATCTAGGTATCCTATTTAACAGGTTTAGTTTAAGAAACTCAGGCCAAGCAATCTCTGCTACCATCTAGAGGTGACCACCTTCTTCACAGCACCAGGAACTTTGAACTGTAAACAGCATATTGTTTTACTTTTAAATAGATCTGTTAAAGAAATGGGACAGTTTATTCAAGCATATAGCAGAACAGCAACAGAGAATAGACTGTGCATACCCTAATAATGGATATAGCTGCTTTCAAACACATTAGCTGCATGTTTCTTTTTAATCTTTTTCCATGTCTATTGCTCTTATTTTAAGAACAATAAAGCAAACATCCTTCAAGTTCTAATGCACTAAAACAGGCATTATGCTAGCTTTGCACAGCATCATACTATTTACATACAAAGATATTTCTGCAGTACTATTTCAACTGAGATGAACTGAATTAATGCATGAGGATTTTCATTCCATATCACAACTGGAATACAAGAAGTGAGATCACTCACACTGATGAGCTCAGCCTCCCAGATCTTCTTGACCAGTTCCATAGAGGTGTAACCATTGATGAGAAAGGACTGTGTGTAGTTCCCAAGTTCCAAAGATTCTAACCACTCTGCCACTGAAGTGGGGATGTTTCCAGGATGACCAATGGGCTGCACCTGCATTCAGACCATTGAGGGAGATATATATGCAGAGGGATCTGATTTTTCAGACAGTGATGAGTGTGACAATACTGAACAAACCAGGGCATTAATACATCATTTTGTTGTGCCTCACTGTTGCTGTAGATCAGGTTTTTTGCCATCCTGTGTAACTGTACTTTTAATTGTTTGATTACATTTTTTTAAATTATATCCAGGAAGACTCAATAGACTAAACAGAGAGAGAAAAAAAAACATTGCAGCACAATGAAGTAAAATAACAATACAGATCAACTGTCTCTCTGCAGTTCAAGACACAGCTTGAGAAATAAAGGGGGAGTGATCCATGTTGTATCATAACCAATGTGCAAAACACCCATCAATATTCGGGGGGGTCCTCATCTCCCTATTGTTGCACAATACCGATCTTGAGACCCCCTTAAAATTTTGCTTTTGAGGCTTTCAGGGGGTCTTATGGGTTACTCGGGGGTGTCGGACCCCCCCGTATTTGAAAAACTGGTCGTAACCTCATCTAACTTAGCAGAAGCGTGGGGTGGGTTGTTCAGGAATCTTTCGAAGCTTTCCAGGATCTCAGAATTTACCCCCACACTCACATTAGGCAAGATGCGGGTGGCCTGAAGTAAACGCTGCCTGTGAGCTGAGTTAAGGATGCCAATCTCCAGCAGGTCTTGGTCTTCCACTACATTACTGCCCTGGAGAAGAAACAACATTACAGCATTATACACCTGGAGTGTTAATGACACAATGAATCAATTTCAAATAATTCAAATTCATCCTAGCTGCCTGCCATCTGCTATTCCCTTGACTGATAAAGCTAATACCAGAAAACCAGTGAACTGGGAATTATGTTCCGTAAATTATGAATGTTTCGTGAACAATCAATTTTTCTTTGTGTGATGAAAATGGTGTTTTGTGTCCTTGTCACTCATCTGTACAATCGTGTGTGTCTGAGAGGGAGTGAGAGAAGGAAAGCTGCAGGATTTGTATGTTACTAAGGAAACCTGGCACAACCACAAACATTTAGTTGGATAACAAAGCTAGAAGCAACGTCTAGCTTCTAATATCAGGAATTATATTTAGACAGAAGAGCAGTTAAGACATAGTTAATTTATGGAGATGCTGAAGAAAGGAAGCCTTAGAATCAAAGGCTTCTGAGATGGACATTGTTTCTGCTCCCTGGCAAGGCTCAAGATGAGCACATTACCATTTTTACATAAGCACTTATACCTGCTGCCACTCATGTCTCATTGGCTAAATCCATCTCTGCTTAGTGATTAACAAATTCTGTCAATTGCATTATTGCTTCCACTTAAGAGATTTAATTCATTTTGTAGATTTTAAATGTGCAGATGTGATTTTTTTCTTACATAATTATTTTTTACTCCGGAATTTAAATTCAGTTGTCTTCATGTTTTCTGCATCTTGTTTTCAGCTATTTGCTCATGTTCATTTCAGTTTGTTCTTATGTAATTTTTTTTCAGGTATCATTACTACTTCCTATTAGAGTTTAATTATTTGAATTAAAATTTAAGTGTTTTATCCTCACAAATTTTTCTGTGTGAGTAGCTGAGAATTTCTGTGTGAGAATTCAAATAATAGGAATTTGGATACAGGTAACAGGTGGGTAATACTCCTGTATCTTGCTTTAGTTCTATGTCATTATTCAAATGTTTTTCCATCTATTAACTGCAACATTGATCAATGTATTACTCACATTTTTGAAATTCAAATAAAATGAATAAATCCTGCTTATTTTTCCCATTAGTCAATATTATATAGGCATGTGTTGCGGATTGACTGGAGTTGATTGTCAGGTTTGACCTAGTCAAAGGACTTGTTGGACTTTTATCCTTAACCTGTCACTGACTGTACTGTACTTCTTTATTATGATTGTAGGAGGGCTGTAGAAGTGTAGTAGTGTGACGATGTTTTATAAAAGGGAAAGAAAGTGAGTGAATTTTGTATGTTCTGTTAGGTGCAGGCTGGAGCCTGTGTGTGTGTGTGTGTGTGTGTGTGTGGTCTAGGTATACCTTACCTTGTGGGGACCAAAGGTAAGGTAGTCATAGTTAGCATTAGCATTTTTCCCATAGAAATGAATGAGCGATCCCTAAAAATATATGACTAAACGATGTGTGTGTGTGTGTGTGTGTGTGTGTGTGTGTGTGTGAACATTATTATTAAATTGAATTAGTGAATTTTATTGACCTCATTAATTTCATGACAGTTTCTGGATGGAGGAATCGTATTTGGCCTGTAGGCTTTATCAGTCTTACAAAATGCACAAAGATAAACATGTATCAGTACACACACTAGAAAAATGTGTTTTTATTACAAACAGTAATTCACAAGAACTTTTAAAAATTCTGGTACACGATACATTCTGTACATTTTAACAAAAAACGTGCTTTATTAATGACTGTTGAACAAACACTGCATGCTGTAGATCACAACTAATGAACATGGGAGTCTCATTAGCAAAAGCATTAAAATGATAGAAAACTGAATGAAAAAACCAGAATGGGATACGGGCACTGCTATTGAGGTTGTTTAGTGAAGTGTGCATGGTGTCCCTGATTATTATAGCGAGAAGAGTCTGAAAATAATGTTACACAAAGTGTGAATTAAGTTGCAGACAAAAGTCTATGTAATGATACAACACATCCAAACAAAATGTTACTGTTCAAAATCTGAATGCAGTGCTAGATTATGCAGTCTAAAGACAATGGTATATATTAGACTCCAGAAAGAATTCTACAAACTAGAGTAAACAGTAGACTGCATTACAATGCCGAATCTGAATGAGGTTTTACACACAAGAGTCTGAATGCAGTGTTACTTGGTTGGGGTGAATGAGGTACTGTACATTAGACAGCAGAGTAGAATGAATTACACAGTTGAGTCTGAATGAGGTGAGGTATGTTACATAATATAGTCTGAATGCAATATTACACAAAGAATAGAATATCACACTGTACACTGAAGAGTTGCAATGAATGTACTCACCATAAATTGGACATTGTCAAAGCCGTTGGCCACCAGGTGATTCTCGTATTGAACGAGCCCAATGTTCTCCAGCCACTGGCCCACAGACTGCACTGGGCACCGCGGGCCTGCAAGGGGATTTAGAGGCAGTCGTTTCAGCAGGGAAGATTCGTCCACGCAGTAGTCGCGGCAACCAGCCTCATCAAGCTGTGACTGCATGGCGCTCAACGCTGAGCAGCAGAAAGAAAAGTAGAATGAATAGGTAGTGAGATAGCAGCACTAGGAGGACAGCGGTGGTGTGAGCATGCCATGGAAGCCAAATGCCACTTCCCCTGGTGCGTCAGCTTCTGCTCCAGCTCCCGGCGTTATGCATGCATGTGAGTGAGTGAGTGGACGCTCTTTGTCAGCCTCTGAGAGTCGTACAGCCATTACTCCCACTCATTTCCAATAGCTGCAGATCTGCTCCTCTGCACCGCCCACCCCCCACTCTCCCTGTCTACTGGCAGCAAAATTTCTACAGTGCCAGGCTCTGTAGAAACAGAAAAGCACTCCGAGCTGCTTCCTCCCACACACATGCATGGGTCTCATCTACATACCATGCACACAAACCTCACACACCGTACATAAATTGAATCCTCATATACATACACAAAGACATTATATACAAGTCCCCAGATATTAGTTCATTCATTTGTTCATTCATTCAACTTCTATACCACTTTTCCTATACATGATCACTGGGGTCTGGGTCTCAGAAACAAAAGATGTAAGGCAGAGAATAACCCAGGATGGGGCTCCAACACATCACAGGGCTAACACACATTCACAGTGAATTTGGTACTTCCAATTCACCTTAACATTTTTTAGGACTGTGGAGCGAACATGGACAACCCATATCTGAGTTTAACATATCCTGGCCTAACAAAGTAGTACTCTTTCTGTTTCAAAACACTATAACTGAACTTCCAAACAATTTCTGTCAGGGTCAGCGCCCATCTGCCCCTGCCCTCCATGCAACTACCCCAATTGGCCAGCAAGTGGTACTGGCCATCCCACGTTTTCACTTCCTGTCTACCCTTTGTGTGTTCCCTTGTTCCCTGAACTGCTATATGGCTCAGGGGGTTGAATGTGTGGCACAAATGCTGTAACCCTATGGTTATGGGTTCAATGTTAGCCTTACCTGTTGATATTTGTTTTATCCTTAATTTGATATTGTTTATGCCTGTGTTTAATTTTTCTTATTTATGGTTGTCTGCCTCTGCCGTGGTTATTTTCTGTTTTACTTGTTTCTTGATTTTCTCTTACAGTTTTTCTCCGTTGGTTTGGCTCATTTCTTGAAACAGAAAATTACATTCTTAAAACTATAAGATCATTTGTTCAAACAGTCTTACAGTTCTGCACAACATTATAGCTCACTAGCAAAAGTTCATATCTTTCCCAAAACTGTTCACACATGCTTCAAAACTAGATTCCTTTCCATATAAAG
>JAODLC010000065.1:30466584-30479827 GCA_026781145.1 Hippopotamyrus pictus | reverse complement strand
TCTTGGATGGATCACTTGTTTAGGTAGTTAATTTAGACTGATTATTAGCCAATGTGTTTCTATAATCTCTGATTATATATATACACACACACATCATCAATGTATTTTGTCAGTCACATAACACCAATAATATGAAAAATAGGAACAGGAGAACTGTGTTTGTTATACATTTCAACTTAGTTTGTTGATGTTTTGTGACCAATCAGGACTTAGAAGTCCTGGGACTTATGGTTTATCAACTGGTTGCTCTGTGTGCTGGGTGTGACTTGGTACCGAGTGCCAGAGTGTGATGGGAGCACTTAGCTGAAATCGCTGGAATAAAAGACATTTTCTTTACTCACCAAACTAAGAGGTCTAGACTTTTATTCTAAGTGCCTCTCTATGTTATCAGAGAGGTTGATTTATAATTTTTCTGTGGTAAACAGAACTTCTAGCTATGACACTGCATTTTGTGAAAGACACTCCATCTGTAATTATGTTGATTGCAGTTCATTGTGTTTCAGTCATTCTATGACCACTTACAAATTCCTGGTCCAACGTTGCCACTTACAGAATGTTAGTGGCTGACTGGAATAGACAGGTGGGTGTAATATTCAAATGTCACAGACGTCATTTCTCGAGTACAAAGGCATGGATTCATATCTGACTGCTGTAGTGTCATTCTACTCTTCCATTATGGCAATGACAGCTGTCAGTGAATAAGGAGTACTTCATCAAAGTGCTGTACTCTTTTCTAAGGCGACTGTTGTCCCTCTTAAGTTATGTGTGTAATGAAGAAACTGCACAACACCCAATGGTCTGCATAGGGCTACAAATACACACATATACACATACAAGGGATAATGATTTATTAGTATTATTATTATTATTGGGTTTTATAATTTTTTTTAATTATTATTTCTCTTTTTTTCCCTATATATGGCAAAGTGTACCATATGGCACAATGACCACAGAGTACACAACATCCTTTACCAAGCAATACACACTAACTGCATATGCCACTACAGGGGTGGGCAAGCTTATCCAGAAAGAGCCTGTGTGTTTGCTGGTTTTTTTTGGGGAATAACGGTTTGATCAGTTGCTCAAACCCAGTTGTGTGAACTCTTCAGTCGATCAGTCCCCTATGTTCCACTCTAAGCACAGAGCTGCAGTGAACAGCTGCATGCCTAACGGCCCTTTCTGTATAAAATTAGCCACCCCTGTGCTAATCAATACTTCGCAGTCTGAGATTTGTCCCTATCGCTCACTACAGACAGTTATCGTACTTATGACCAGAGACCCACACAACAATTATGTTTCAAACTACATTTTCAGACAACTTCACATTATATGTGATCGTAGGGCTAAATTATTCCTTGCATTTTCCACCATCGCTGACATATTTACCCTGAACTACTCTTCTAACTACAGCTTGTGAGCTGTAGTTCGAACTACGCAACTTAACGACAGTGTTTGCGAACGTTCGTTCGAACTATGGTTTTGGAAAACACTTGCGTCGTTTAATGATGCATCGTACTACGTAAGTCCGCAGTATTGTTACTTCTGTAGTTCAAACTGTGGTTTCGGGAAACACCTGCGTTGTACTTGCATAGTTCGAACCACGCAAGTTTCTAGCGTAGTTACAACAGTGGTTTTGGGAAACGCACCCCTGGTTATTAGAGAAAACATAAAGATTATGATAAACGAGCCAACGAGATGCAGCAGCAAAGCTATAAGAAGCTATATTTTATGTATAGTATTATACTGTTTTATAGCATGATTGAATTATATGGAGGTCAGTCGTTTAATTTGTGCAGTACTGTAAACGTGAGCATTGGAGACAGCTGTACTACTACATTTTGAAAGAGTTCATAAAATCCAGTAGAAAGCGACGCTGTCTGTTTTATTACCTTATATTTATGTAATAAACATACAAATGTCAATTGGATGGTAATCTGCCTGAAATATAAAGACAAATAAAAAATCTGTTATAATGATCATCCGCATATAGTGATCAATTTCACCCAGACAGATGTGATCACTGTAATCGGTTTCCACTGTCAGTCATTTTGTTAGCTAGTTATTTGTTAGTTATTGGGGCATTGATAGCGATCAAAACGGGACACGGGATTTTATTTATACTTTATGGTACATATAGGACCCTTCACATATGTTTATGATCCTTATTAGTTCTGGCTAGCAAATGGATCTTTTCCACAGAATAAAAAACAATGTAATGTGATCCCACATATAAGTGGTGGCAAGTGTCATATTAGACTAAATATATTGGTTATAGTTAGAATTTTCCGATGCAGAAATGTAGACACAAGCAAAAAATTAATTGATGCATTGAAAATGTAATTGGGTACAAAAATAATTGCATCTCCTTAAATTTTGCTACGATTCTTCTATCTCTTTTTCTGTACTTCCGTGTAACTTCCAAGTTAACACCCATGCTTGTTGGCAACCTGCACTCAGCACGTTTTTTCTTGCGCTGCCCCAGTACCCTGTCAGCACAATTGATTTAGAAAGAAAAGTACCTAGTCTGGCTGCTTCCAAGGAACTACAATCTAGTCGAGTTCCTGTGGTGTGAACATGACAAAAGTCCCTTGTGCCAGAAAAAGATTCTGGTTCCAAAAACGTTTAGAACTGCGGTGTTAAAGCGCCTTTAGTAAAATGTGCCTACATTTCACCATATTGTGGGATGGAATTAATCAAACGTGATCACAATTTATGTAACATGTCTCATAAGAGGGTAATACCTTTTGTGTCAGATGAAAAAAAAAATAGAATGTGAGCAACCCTGTTAATTTTAACTTTTGATTTGAGCACAAAATTCGAAATCGGAAAAGTCCAAAGCAGCTACCTAGGATCAGCCTATAGGATTTAAGTGTGCTGGAACTGATTACTCAGCCTGGGCAGGAAAGCGTGCCCAAAGCCAGTTGACTGACAGTTTGTCCCTTTATTAAAAGCAATACCGCAAAATTAAAAGCAATATGGTAAAAGCAATCTTGTAATGTGAAAAACAATGTGGCAAACGCAATACGGTAAAATTAAAAGCAAAACGGTAAAAGCAAAAACAATAAAGCATTAATTTTATTATTATTTTATTTGTATTTATTTCATTTTCTTATTCAACATTTATTTTCTTATACTTTTACGGATTTATTCATTTTTATGGCACTCCAGTGACACACCCAGTCAAACACGCCATTGTAATAGCAATCCCCAGTACAGCATGCGTCGCTCCATTTTAAAGGTGAAGTGACTATCCTGATTGGTTCATTGCATGTTACACCCAAAACACGCCTCTGAATAATTAAGACAGTTAGGATAACAGTTAGGACCGTTTAAATAGCAAAGTGGATTTGGACTTGCCCAGAACTGTTAGTTCCGCTTTGCGTTAGATTGTAAAAATTGTGCCCCAAAAGTAAGACCATTTAAGCACCAAAAGTAGAAAAGTCTAAGCTTTCGCATATTCATTTCCATCCAAGCACATGCATGTATGACCCAAACATAAAAATCCAACAAATTGTGACGATCTACTGAAACATTACCTGGGCCATATTTAAAATCACTCCCTATTACTTATTGCACTATATAATGAGTCTGCCATATTGTGGTACTTGAATTTTCTGTGGTAAATCTGACTCACTAAATGTGCTATAAATAAATTTCCCCTATTCACTGTACATTGTAGATGAACAGAGGGAAGCAAACTACCATGCTCCATGTATAGCATAATGCAATGTGAAGCTGACATCTACTGTCAACTGCTCATAAACAATAGTGCGAGTGCAAAAGAATATGTAGCACTTTTTTTTTAAAGTGATACTAGCAAACTCTGCAAATTGTGGATGTCAATTATTTTAATGATAAAAATAATTTCAAATGAATTATAGGCTTACAAATCCACATTCACTTTTTTATCTCCTTTATTTAATTTATGATGTCACTGTATTTTGCATTTCACGAATGTCAGCCGTCATAGGTAGGATACTAGCAAAGAGCATCTTGGAATGTAGTGTCCTAAACTGGCGTCTTCTTTCACTGCTAATTCCCTATATAGGGAATACTGAGTGAGTGAACCATTTCAGCCTGGACGTCCTGACCAGAACTGCTCTTTATTCTTCACTGTAAAACCTGCAGCCTTCAACTTGAACAATGTGTCATTAATAAAATAATGGGTGTTTTTTATCTGCTGTCACGTGCTGGAAATAAGTATGGAATGCAAGAAATCTTTTAAATAATCTAGAGTGTAAAATCCCATCAGGTCCCCTCATACTTCATTAGGGAGACTGTCATAACAATAGGAATGCAGAATTTTAAGGTAACTGGATTGAACATTATTCATACAAATAATTATACACAAGAATACATTAATTGAAACTAATAATGCATTCAGTTTGAACTCTGATTAAAACCCATGCTGGAGCCCTGAGCTCCTTCCCTTCATACTAAAGTGAAATACAGAAATCACATGGCTAAAGTAACACTTTCCATTGTAAAAACAGGAACTTGTTCACATGTAGTTAAGAAGACTTGTTGTGGAAGCCTATGTTTTTGTTTCAAGCTGGGATTTCTCTTAGCATTCAAGACTCTGAGATGGGCTACAAGGTTCTTTGTGTCCAGCTTGGTAGAGAAATAGCATATTGTTATGACAGGATCTAGCCTGTATTACATGCATTCAGCCAGGTTTTGGTATACTTATGCAACCTATATGCATCTAAGCACCTGAAATGCTCCAAAGAAAAGGTCATTTGATATACCCACACAGGCCAAATGCTTCTCATTTTTGCCATTTCATGAACTGCGGCTGGATGTTCTATGTATCAAAGGGAATTTTGCTCTGGTAGAACAGATTGAAAGGCAGGAAAGTGATGCTCCTTCTGCTATATAGGGTCCTTTTCTAATAAGGAACATCTCTCTTTTCCTTAAACAGCTGGTGTGTGGTGTCATGCAAGGCTGCAATGAATAACCATCTGTATTGTCTCATTCTGCAGCAGATCAAGTGAGGGGACAATGTATTGTATGACAGGCGGGTCCCACTGCTCTTCAGAAGACCCAAAATTCAGACTCCTCTTCAGACTGAAACTGTATTTGTGTGACGTCATGCAAAAATTACTTCCATGTGGCTGGTGCCTGTCGCTGGCTACTAACTCTGGAGCCCTTGGACCCCAGGGACTGTCCTGAACGACTCCTAAGGTCTCGCTCCATACTTTCACTTTGTGCCTGCTCCTCATCGTACCTACAGTAGGAGGATGGTGGCAGAGAGCCAGAAGATGGGATTTGTTAAGAACAGCATGTACGTCAAAAGTTTCCACTTCCCTCAGAATAGCACAGAAATTACAATGATAAGAGATAGCAGCCAAAGAACAGACAAAGACTTTAGACAAACATCAGCCCATTTCTTGGAGTTTATGTGCTTAGAGGATTTTAATTAAAATGTGACATATGCCACCCTTAACTATCCTGCAGCTCTGGTACAAACAAGTACCAGAAAACTGAGTGTGAAAGGCAGTGGCTAAATGGAATCAGTATGGAGCATAACTCACAGGACTTGGTAGTAACCAAGAGCCTCCTTGGGTGGACTTCGATTCCATCGACAGTCTGGCATCTCTCCATTGGGAGTTACGATGTTCAGTGTGTCATTCATAAGGTTGTACTTCAAAATGCGATCATTTGCAGTGCTGGAGGTCAGCGATGGGGAAGCGTTCACCTGTTGCAAAACTTGAATGAGTCACTGTTGCACCATACAGATGAGATTATACCACATATGAACAACTTACTTCCAAGATTATTTGCTACAGGTGGCAACATTTTATGTGCCAATAAATTTAATCAACAGAACTGGACCAGTGCATAGATCTTTTGCCTCATACCACCCAAGCTGGGGGTTCAAATCTCACCTCCAATCTGTTTGTGTGCATGTTCTCCCAGTGATGTGCAGGTTTCTTTCAGTTTCTCTGGTTTCATCCCGCAGTCCAAAGACAAGTAGTTAGGCTTATTCGTGTCTCTAAATTGCCTGTGTCGTATGATTCTGTGTGACTTTGTGCATGCATTTGGACTGGCCTGGCACCCCATCTAGGGTATATCCCAGTCTTGTGCCCTATACAACTTAGAACAGACTCCAGACCCCACACAATCCTGACTAGGATAAGCAGTTAAACGACGGATGGATGGAGTTGGATCAACAGTAACCAGCAGAATCTAAGGTTCTTATAAATCATGTGATGCTCCTATAGCATGAAATGAGTCATGATCGTACACAAGGAAAAGATACTGCTCACCTCTATAAGCCAAGGTTTCAACTTGTCGTCGATGATGATGTCATACCCATAGCACTCAAAACAGTGCTTGTCATTGTTCATGACAGGCTATTGAGAAAGAAAGTCAGTCTTATGCAACCATACAATTATACCAACACACTAAAAATGAAGAAATAATAAGACAGAGTGGAGCAAGTTGGAACATGGGGTTTGTTGAAACATTAAAATTTTCACACAAAGTAATGATCCATTTCATAAAGTGCTGCTAACCAAGGATAGACAACAATAATATCCATCCACCATATTTGTTTCTAGAATGAAGACTGGTGGTTGGCCACAGAAGAATGGTTTGTATATGTTCTGACACTTGGAGTAAATTTTTCTCCATAAGAAAATGTTGTTCAATGATGATAATGTAAATAAATTGACTCACTCATTCATATTTTACACTCTAGTACTAAGCTAAAATGAGACCAAACAGATATGTAATTAGAAGTACTGCTTTGTGTAGTATACATACAAAGTCACATAGTTGATAGGAGCTAGTTGAAACATTAGAGGGGGGTTAGTTCCAAACAAACTTTCAAACACTGAACTATACCATAACTTTATTATAGAGCTCTGTCAAGTGATATTACACCTGCATACACAGAGGAACAAGACAGTGATTTCAAGAATGTATCTCATGTCCAGGGGAGATACATTTTATGAGGAAGAAGAGTCTAAAACTGACTGGCTCAGTGTTATTCCAGACTTGACTGATAATACTGATGAAGAAGACTTTGTGCTTGTGTGATTCCTTGGTAAAAGACCCAGTATTACTACACTGGCAAGGTTTCTTGCCTTACCATGGAAGGTGAACTTGAAACTAAGTTCATCTTGCAGTCAAAAGGAATGACATGTTAAGGACATCTCTGTTCATGGGAAAAAGGATGTGGTATTCAAGCCACCAAAACCAACCAGTACCGGAGGCACCAAGCATTGTACCCAAAAGCTGGTATTTCCTCTTGATTTGTCCCCTTGCCATCCAAAGTAATAATGTCTGGGATCAACAAGGTGGTCAATGGCTTGTCAATACTTTTTTAGCCATGACCTGAATTATAACAGCTGTTCCAACTAACCCTAATGATAGGGTGATATGTAACACCCAAGATTATCTTGTTTGAGGTGGATCATATAGAGTATAATCAAAGAATCTAGAAACATTAAATGCAACAGTTATAACTTAGATATGTGTAAATGCAATGGTACAGACAAATTTTAAATAAATTATGTTCATGTAATACGGAGGTATTAGTTTAAAAATGTTCCAACTAATCCGACTCTCCCCTACCAGGTAAATGTTTATGTGTTTGAAAGCAATTGCATCTGTGCATTACAGTTCATTCCGCACCTGTGGGTTGTACTTACTGCAACAGCCTTCAATGACTGAACCATAATCCATTGGATCTGGTCGAACAGCTGGTTGGTCACCTCCTTTCCCCGTGTGCTTTCCAAGTAGAGTCGAAGGTTATTGACCGTCCACTTACCCCCATGTACGTGATTGTAATCATCCTGAAACACCCCATGGAATTATACACATGCAAACATACACAGGCCTCTAATAGTGAATTTTTGAGTCTCATAAAAACACACCTACCCCATGTTTCTGGATGGCGACATTAGTGAGGTGAACAAACATGTTGTCAAGTTCGCTGGTGCTAGGTGTGTATTTCACTGTGCAAAACCGGCAAAATCCCAATTTGTACCTGAAAATGAAAATATAAATATATATATGGGCATACTAACATATCTCCAAAATGTAAGCAAAATACCCTGATATCCATAAATTCTGTGACCAATTTATCTATATTTCAACCACAGTATTACTGATCCAGGACTATTTATATTGCAAGATATAAGTATATCATTCATCTTTCGTGAACACAACCATTGATGATTTAACTGGTGTGTATGTCAACTATAATGCTACAGTATTTTGGTTAAGTTTAGCTTAAGCTCTCACATGTAGCACTTGAGGGGACGGTATGTGGTCACCAGCACATAGAGACGAAGATCAAACTTCTTTCCTCCAATCAATAGTGGATTATCAATGTACAAAGAGATTACATATGCCTCTTTGCCACTAGAGGCTGCCAGAAACCTGTAAATAGAAAGATAATGACAATGCAAGTGTAACTGCAGAATCAAGCACAAAGACCACAAGGACAAGCAGAGTGCAACATGGGTGCAGACACAGTTCTACTCCTGGTGACCATACATGAATGCCAGATTAGAAGCAACATCCCCTTTTATAAAAAGCAAACCCTACCCTGGCTTAAACTGCAAAAGGTAAGGTATTTCCAGAATGTGTGTATGGAGGTTTTTGCTACAACTCCTTAATTAGATTACTGATTAAAGGACTAATTGGCTGAAGAGTCTTCACACCTAGGTTTGAACAGCTGACCTAAGGTTATCCCAAAAACTTGCATACACACTGGTCCTTTCCAGATAAGATTGCCCACCCCTGATCTACACTATAAGAGACTTAAAAAAAAAAAAAAAAATAGCACCCACATTATGCTCCAAACGCTACCCCACCACTATTCCCCGGAAAGACCCACGTGGAGGTGCGGCTGTCACGCGACCACTTCTTAATCTGGGAAAGCTTGTTGATCAAAAAGATTCCTTTGCCCTGAGCTTTCCCACATGGCTTCATGATCCAGGTACTGGATGGGTTTTTCCGAAACTCCTCCACAAACAAATTGTAGTCTGCAGGAAGCATGAAGGTTACTGGCACAAAATCTGCCAATGGGGATAAACAGCAGGAAGCAACTTGTTAGTTCTTCATTGTTGTTATTCAATCATGCTTTAATAATTGTCATACTGAACACACAAGTGTATCTAGTTATATTTATTAGCATCTGCTAACAAGCCAGTCCTTGACTAGAAAATGTAGGGAACAAGGTAACGACATAGCACTCAAAACATAGGCTTGTAACCTGTAACTGGATAAATTCATTAACTAAAAAATTAAATGTGAAGTAGCATCCACATGCACTGTTCACATTTGAACAGTATGTGTGTCCTGACAAATTAAAGACATGTTACCTAAGTAGTGGTATTTGCCCTTTTCATCCTTCTCCGCCAATGGACTCCCTTCCTTCTCCAGCTCCTTTCTATACCGTTTTATGTTTTTGACCATTAAGTCTTTCCTTGTCAGCTCATAATGGTTGGGAAAGTGGTTAACCATCTGATCATCTGACAAACGGTAACCAGTGTCCACACTGAAGACATTCCTTA
This sequence comes from Hippopotamyrus pictus, assembly GCA_026781145.1. NCBI lineage: Eukaryota > Metazoa > Chordata > Actinopteri > Osteoglossiformes > Mormyridae > Hippopotamyrus > Hippopotamyrus pictus. The sequence goes on along the minus strand of JAODLC010000065.1, from coordinate 30,470,297 downwards.
TGGTCTGTACACTCATCCTGTAAAGTCAAATTCAGGACACGTGCTCTTCACAACGCACAACAGGACTGGATGCCTACAAATATCAGATGATGTCATACTATAACAATCTTTACGACTGACTTTCCAGTTAACTTAAAAAAAAATATATGATATGCTGTTTCTATTTTTTCCACCGGTAAAACTGAAACAAAACCACACGCAAGGATAATGGTCTTCAAAGCATGACAAGAACAGATTACCAATAAAAGTTCCAGTCTTCGTTTTCGGACACTTGCACCCATCCTCGCTTTTCGAAGTTATTGATCAGAACGGATTTCTCTATATCAGTCACCCATTTTACCTTACCAGCCATGGTAGCTCTTTGAACAGAAAGAATCAACTTTCATTTCAGACACTTTGAAATCGCTTTCCAAACCAAGAACGAGCAGCGGTACTGTGAACATGAGCTTTTTAGCAAATTATGCTTGCTAGTTAAGCTTCTCGCTGGAACTGCAAATCGGTAACTGTTGTATATTGTAATAATAAATATCTAGCAATATTTATTTCTAGAACATACGAATTTATTACGCACAACCACTCGTGAGCACTGTATTTTATTAGCCTACATAGCTAAATACCCACCAAAGGTTATCCACTATGATAATTCGCATCCAATGGTGGATTTAAAATAAACAGCTACCTGGTGACAACACATGACATTTACGATGGTTTCGAATTATTATCTTCTATTGCTAAGTGTACATACTCATGCACAGATTTATTTGGCTATTGAAGGCACCGGACTGCGAGCACAAACAATTCACTTCCGGGTGGAAACCATAGAAACCGCAGACTCGCTCTTATAGTTGCGTACACACGCACCCCTCAAACCAACGTCAAACATTCCTTCGTGTAATATTCCCCCAAGACTTGAATGTTTTAGCTAGAAATAAAGAAAGTACTTCGTAATTACGCCACGTTTATTGGAGAGATATTTTAATAATTCGGCAATTCGCTTTCATTACATTGATTGCGAATTTCAATTCGATAGAAAAACTTGCTACACATAGATTAACCAAGTCCAGGGGGGTGTGTGGCTGCCCGATCTGCGGACCTGGCCCAATCTGCGAACGCATGCGCACACTGGTTTTCCGTGTACGTCACTATTTGAGCTGTATACTGCCTGACCGATAGGCAAGCGCATGCGCAGTGCACTGACGTCCGTAAATGCTGCGCAATGCACCGACTTCCGTAAAAGCCTGCCCGATTATGTTTTTACATTACAAAACAACGTTACATATTTGACACATCATCATACAGATAATTGGTAATCATTGCTTTACTCACAACTAAGACAAGCGCAGACAAATGGAATGCAGTGGAATGTCTTATTCTAAGCGAGTCTATGGTACAATTTCTGCTCAGAAAATGTTCAAATGGCCGCATACATATTGAATATCACTAATAACAGTTAGTTGTTGAAATATATATAAGTAAATGAATCAGATGAATATTAGCCTAAAATAAGTTCAACTGCAATATTCTCAATAAACAGACTGAAAAGTGGATGTTGATCCTTTTGTGGACTATCTTCAATATTTAAATACTGTCCATAGTGTTTTGTACAGTATGCTGTGTATATTTAACTAACAATACATTTCCCATATATTTTGTCTTACACCGAGTGTCCATGCTTCTTAGAATATTGGTTCAATCCTCTCACGTTTTCTTTGCTGTATTTAAGCTGCGGGAAACTGTGGCCCTCCCTAAATGTGCTTATTATGTTTTGAGAAGTTATCAAGATCTTCATAGTTTAAACAAAACAAAATTATCACTGTGTCAACCTGAAATGGTGCATTATATATAGCTCAGATGTATATAAGGAATGAAACAATGAGAGAAGAAATACTGGAAATGCAAATCTAAGCAATACAAGAACATAAAAAAATATTAGGTCAGTGTGCAGATAGCATTAGCAGTGGTAAGTTCAAGATCAATTTATCTTCCGGTTGTGTGCAACTCATTTATTGTGGAAAGTGAAGAATAAGTGAAGAGCAAAAACACTATGAGGGTAGTCAGTACTTGCTTTATATATAAATTATTTATTGCAAATAGTGTAAAGTAAAAATTCTCTTGATAAAAGAAAAACAAACAATTAGAAAAGTGAAAAGCAATAACAAAAATGTACAGTCCTACAGCAGACCATCCTTTTTCATTTGACAGGTTATTCTCCGGTCAAAGTCTTCAGTCTCACTAGAACAGGCAAAAAAAGTACACAGTTAACAATGTTACAGGCACCATTTAACCTTGCACGTCTTTTCCTGCAGCTCTTACCTTCTGCTGTGCTGAAAACCAGCAAGGAACAAGTTCTCTGCTTCCTGTGTGGACACACCTGTCAGCTGAGCTAGAGCACAGATGATGGACTAAACAAAACAAATGAAAATACATTATGAAACACTGTTGTACTAAAATCATGTAAGGTTGTCATTGTATTTCAATAAAAGAACTAATAGGCCATTAAAAGCAAATATAGTACAAGATACATTTATATGCAAACCTTTCAGATCTGTAGGGCAAATCATGAATGAAAAAGACATGAGACAATATATTACTGGTCAAAATACGGCATTTGTTATGTGTGTCGGTGTTTCCACTGGAGTCATACTCCATTCAACAGTTAAATATGATCTATCCTTTCGGACTGAATAATTATTCACTGAATTATTGACTGATTTGGTTGTACTGAGATACAGAGACTTATGCAAGGTTAAAATAAATAATAATAATAAAAGTTAATAATCAACATAAAGAATTGCATGGCAATTCATTAGTCAACACAGCTGACTCCAAAATCATCAAGATGGCAAAAGACATTTTCAACAATATTAAAAATTAAAATAAGGTAAATTTAGGATGGATCGATGTCGAATTTGACACAGCTGCACAAACACCAGTACTTCTATGTAGGAACTTCTATGCAAGAAAACTATACAGATTCAATAATAACACATATACCGGTACCTAAGTCGATTTCGTACCGTGTGAAACAAACAGATATCAATTAACATACCTTTGATCGTATAACTTGGGGATACACGGCGCAATTCGATCATATCCCTAGATGAGAGATCTCTACCTACACGCTGTGTAGCTGGTGTCGCGCATGCGTAAGCAGATAGGACAGCCACAGCCAGGCAGTCGGTATACAGATCAAATAATGACGTACACGGAAAACCAGTGTGCGCATGCGTCCGCAGATCGGGCAGTCACAGGGTGTTTTTCGTGTGCGGATTACTCGTTTAGCCATATGTAATTGTTGATGATTTGGCATGATCCTGGATCTGTCGGTTTTTGAAATTCTTGCTGGATGTGTTGTAATAGAAGCACACCCAAATCCTCAAACCTGGGGCCTGTACTACGAAGCGGGGTTACTGACTTGTCGGATTTCATAGATATAAACACTAGATGCCGCGTTGAATACAGCCGTCTATGGGAGCGAATGCGTCAACAATCTTGGGATGGGGTAGAGCTCCTTTTAAATGAATGAACATCTATCAGGGCCAAGGTGGCATACACAATCAAAGAACTATAAATTCGCAAATTTGAGAAGCGATTTTTATTTTCTTGTTTCCTTATAAATGTCAGACATGTATTTACGACCGAGCCGCGAGTAAAATGATAGCGAAGCGGTTTTTGTTAACATAGCCTACTTTTACGTTCAAAATGTAATGCGC
>JAODLC010000065.1:30441473-30452665 GCA_026781145.1 Hippopotamyrus pictus | reverse complement strand
AAGCGGAAAAATAATCGGTGTGCATCGATGTCTGTGTACTGGACATCACAATTCTGTCATTAAAAACGCCCACCTTCCGTAAAGATATTAAAGCCAGAAAACTTATAAACGCGGTGACAGGTTCCTAGTCGATCGTTTTCCCACTATATACACATATGCTTCTGTTTTGTCCTGTTGTAAATCATTTAATCGTTTGTTAAACAATATGGCTCACCTTCTATTAATGAAGTGTCATATGAACAGACATCTTTTTATTATTAGCTGTAAAACATAGAAACACGCTATTAAGTGGAGGTTATAGACACAACAAATCTTTCATAATGAGTAGAAATATAAATACATAGCCCCACCACTTGACATGATGTTTTTATATTTCATCTTGACTTGCTGCCACGTACGCTTTCCACTACTATTCAGTTATTGTTAACATTAGGTTTACATTACGACTTTTAATGCTTTCCCAGCAAAATATAAATTATCGTACGTTGATTCATTTACGCTTAGATATTGGCTTAGATACCCTGATCCATACTTACAGTCTTAATTATCAGTGGGTCAAGGACCCAACTAAATGGCCCAAGTTACAGTGGCCGGATGTTACTTCTATTTATAGGGATTATTTTATGCCGTTGGGTTTATTCTGACACACTCTGATTTATAGTTGTGAATATTATCTAGACTTGTTTCACTTCAAATGACGACGGTATCCTATAAAAATTAAGCTCGTTGTTTTTTGAATTTCTACTTTGGCATGCAACAGCACAGCACGACATTTTATTTCTTTATTTTCGGGTTTTTGCTCATTCGCCTCCGTTCATTCTTTCCATTTTTTCCGCCACTAATTTGCTCGCGCAACTTCCTGTGATGTAATCGGTAATCGTTACGTCTTCTCAAAAGACCTTTGTCTTTATACTATTAAGTTGTATCCCCCGATATCAAACTCGCGTCTACACCATTGGATTCTGTCTGACAATGTGAAAATAAAGATGTATGTGTATGTATGTTAAATGTATGTATACTTGTATGTGTGGAGCTGTTAATTCTTACTTGTGAGACTGAATCACTCCCTACTAGACACATATTTATACATAATGTAAAATACAATTTTTATTAATATCAGAATGTTTTTTCGTAATATTATTTTAAATGTCAGTAAAGTTAATCTTATTATCACGGATCAATGTTACAACGCGGTTTAGTTATTGACTATTGGGGCTTTTATTTTGAAATGTTTACTCCGATGGGCACCAGAAGTAGATCTCTTTCCCCGCTCTCTTTCTGTGTCACTCACTGCTTGTGCGTCGTACAGGTAGTATAACAGCCGTGGCTGACTTTTCATTCTTATTCGTAATACACTCCACTACATACTTTTCTTGCCTTCGGGTTTTGCACGAGTTAACCGACTGGGTGTTTTTATTTGTCAGGTTAATATGCTTTTAATCATATTCTTGAAGATGAGAAATTAAGGATAAATGCCTGTTTGCTAGCTAACGCTACAGTTGTATGTTTGGCATATAAATGTAAAATATAAAGTATAAAATATAAAGTCGTTATAGGTAGCTAAACGTGGTCTCCTTATTGTATCTTGCTAGCTATTTATAGAGCATCTTATCGTTTCTTCAGTTCAAAAGTTTCGCTGATGTGGCTGCTTCTTCCACCGTACTCGCCCACACCTAAAATGTCAGCAGATTCAAACGACAAATATACACACTTAATTTTACCTCCGCAGTAATGAAGACTAAAATATCTATTACAAATAAAGGTGAACATGATATAATAGGCCTACCATATAATTCATCGTGGCATTTTATCAAGATGGGTAAGAAAACTTATGAATGTATTTTTGTAATACTTGTTTAAGCATGAGTCGTATTTTAAATATGAGTTAGTTTAGCTTATTGTACTGCCGTAGTCATGTTGTTTAGCCTCTGGTAATGGACATTCCTCGAATTGCAATATATTTTGTTAGCAGTGCCCTGCATTGTTAAACTGTTTGCCTGGACAGACTAAAAAGTCTCCAGATCACTCTGTAACAATGTCCTAGCATATTTGATATGTTACCGTATAGCCCAAATTGCATGCTTGTGGTTCTGTGTAATGCTAGTTATATGTGTCACAGGCAACGTATTGGCGAAATTATACCGTAAATAGATAATTTGTCATGCACTTTTTTGTGGTTTCTGACTGTTAGGGTACTGTTGGTGAATTTGGTGACACTGGGGTGAGGTGTACTTTGTAATTTAGTCTTTTTTGTATGGTTGCCAATCAGATAATTGTACTGATATTGAATATACTTCTATTCCATCTAGCATGTTTCCTGCCTTTTAAATTATGACACCTTTCTGTTAGTGAGAATGTTAGCATGTTTGTATCTTATGTTGTAATGATAGTGCATACTTATTATACACTACCATGATCATGTCTTTCTGGAGTTATATCGGTAATATCAATGTACCTCACCTAAGTTGCTGCAGTATTAAGTTGCAAATGCAGTCTCCTTTTCGGTCTAATGCACAGTTCTCCATCCCTTCCTCCCTTATATGTATTCTCTATTAAAAATGGATAACCAGTTTTGTCTATTCTTAGGTCCTTGTCTAACGTCCAGCTGGCCTATTGCTGAGAAGCAATGAGAACCGGGGGTAAGTCTACATGTAATGTATCTGTGTTTGTGCATATCTGTGCAGCTGTATTGGTATGGCTATATTTATGTTTATGTGTTTGTGTCACAGGTTTGAGCGTCTTTTTGTTTTGTATGTTCTGGTGTATGTATTTTGTGTGTTTTTCCTGTATTTGTCTGCTTGTGGCTTTACATATATTTAGGACATTTGATGTATTATTCCAGAAATACTCCCATGTGTTACTTTGGCTAACACTTGCATTTCGGTTTTATTTGTTAACTATGCACTGATGTATTAGACTGAAGGACAGTTTTTGGAAAAACTGGAATAAAATGTAATATGTTGATTTGTTGTTTTCTGACATAAGTAAATTATTTGTTTAATCAATTTTCAATTTCTTCTACATTAGGGGTCCTGAAACTGGCACTACTTTTTTCCATTGTGTCATTTCTGGTATTCTTCACCATTCAGCTTCTGGATATAAACATAGATTTTAACCTTGGAAAGATTTTTGGTAAGTTTTTCATGGAATAGACTTTCAGAAGTATTTATTCATCACGATGATTTTTTTACATACTTGCGCCCAGGGATATTTTTGATTGGATGTTAAATTCTAAATGCTAAAACAGTACCAGTGTTGGTAGTAACGTGTCAGTATAATTCCCCTATTTTTGGCAGTAATGAATATCGTAACTAATTACCTTTTCTAATGAAATAACACAAAGTACTGAAATTTAAATAGATTCATTACTTACTCATTACTTTTGTCTTGCATGAAAATATTAATAGTGCAGCCTATTCCCCTAATTTCCTATTTATGATCTAATGCCATCTGGCCTTCTGGTGGCTCAATGAATGGGTGATATTAGGGACGCTCATAGATAAAATTTGACAGTTGTGTTGTTTCACACTATCACACCAGTAACAATAAAATAATATAACTACCTAGACGGCACACATGCATAGGCACAATGTCTCTGTGACGCTTTAAAATCCATTGGAAAAACATCTCTATGAGGTCATTAGCTCACTGGCACAACGTTGCAAACACATGGCTAACAAATATTATTGTGGCCCTGATGTCTGCACGATGTATTTCATCAGCAACATGTTAATGAGATCCTATTGTTATCTTTCCCAATTGGATTATATATCCCAAAACAGGGTTGCGCTACAGATATTTATATACTATAGGGTAGATTTGTTCTGCTTACTCCAGGCATACAGTTTAAATCCATATACCAAACAAATGATTTAACTGATTAAAAGTTATGTTTATTTTTTAAAACATCGACAACATGACAGTACCAGTAACAATTGGCCTAACAGTTATGCTGAATTTGAAAAAAGCAAGATTATTGATGCTAAAAAATAAATACTCACCGTAACATACATTTGTAAGGCTCAGAACATAAACATAAACATATCAAATACAGGGTTTGTACCATCATGAAAATCCTGGAAAAATCATGGAATTATGAAATTACGTTTTCCAGACCTGGTACAAGTTATAGAAAAAAAATTATCAAAGTTTTGGAAAAGTCATGGGATTTTTGAGAGCTATTTTTTTTTTTTTTTTTTTTAATCAACATTCATACAATTCAACAATCAAATCTCTCTTCAGCAGTATCTTGATTATATTTTCCGTGTCAGCGCATGCATCATGTCACAAAAAAACAAAATGTTATCTTGAAGTGTACCCAATATGTTATAGAATGTGTAAAGTTGAAACATTAGATGCCATAAACAAAAAAGGTGTTTGTATGTGTGTGTGTTGTTGACATCATACATTTAGTGTGGTCTTGTGCACAGTGTTAAGAAATATTTTTATTTATAACAACTATTGTTAAATTGAAGAGTAGAATGTGTAAAGACCATATGAAGTCCAAATATCAAACAGTGGAAAGAAAGATGGGAGCATGCATGTGTGTGCAATTCTGTGTGGAGTTTTAAGATAACAGTGCATTTCTTGTATGAACACAATGTGCTACAAGTGAAAAAGATTGTTCTGCTATGCTAGCAGAGAAATTTAGATGTGTGAAGTTCAACTTTGAGTATCTTCCAGTGTGAAAATAAAGGTGTGAGTGAGAGTGAGTTGGTGTCATTCAAGTGGTTACTGGAAGGAACACATTTAATATACAAAATAAACAGATTCACACAATGTGCAAAGTAATTTCTAACTTATAATTCCATGCAGGTGCTAACAACTGTAACACACACCCAAGGACCTTCCTTCCTTTTAGATGCAAAATGCACCACGGCATTATTAATGGCATTATTGTTGTTATTTTTCTTATGTCAAATGTTTCAACTTTACACATTCTTTAACATGTTGGGTATGCTTCAAGTTAACATTGTTTTGTTCTTTTGTGACATGTATGTCGCACTTATGTCACATTAGGATAATTATAATGGCACATGCAAATAATTAGTCTTTTAGCACTAACTTTAACAATTCAGTTTTTAATTTATTGTTTCTTATTATTGCAAATGTATTGAATAAATTAGAGTTTCTATCTGGTAGAATGGAATAGCTAGAAAAGATAGTTATAGAAATTGAACTATGAAACTTTTTCCTAGTGTGTGTTTGATCAAGAGAGAAAAGCAACATGCATATCTGTAAAATTATATGCAAAGGAAGGTACACCCATATCTAAAGGATGAATGCAAGATCTGCTTCCTCTACATAAGGTACATGTTTGTAATGGTGTCATGTGATGATGATCACATAACTTAGCACACTGTTCCTGAATGGGTTGAACAAAAAATCTTTTTTCAAATCGATTCCTAGAAATTTAGCTTGAAGTTCTGGAGAAGTCATGAAAAGATCATGGGAATTTCTTGATCAAAAAGTGCATGAATTCTGTAAATATAACAAGGAGTTTGAATTATAACACCAATAATAGTAATAAATACTATATTGATCCCTGAGAGGATTTTTTATTTTATTTTTTTTACTTTCTGTTGGTAAGAGCAAGTTGGCCGTAAAGGGCAGCAACCTGTAGCAGCACCCAGGGAGCTGGGGGTTAAGGGCCTTCCTCAAGGACCTGCAGATGTGCTGAGGCTGGGGTTGAACCAGCAGTCTTCGGATGATGGGCAGAGAGGTGTAGCCCACTGAGCTACATGCTTCCCCCACACTGCCACATAATTCCTTATGAAGACATAAACATTAGTTGAAAACAACTAAAAAATAAAAGGTGAATAATATACAATATAATGCTTGGTTTATATGAAATATACTTTTCTGACATCCAGAGAAACGCTACCCTCCATTAAACTGGTTTTGTCTAAACTCCTGCTCTGGCTGACAGACACTACTTCTAGACCTGTGAGCAAAGAGACAACAAACATAGAGCGGGGCGAGTGGAAAAGCACAGCATGGCTTTGTATGTAAAGTAAATAGCAACGCTGATAATGCACCAGTAAATAGTATTTGTGTCAGTCACAACTCTAATCCGGTTGTGTTTGCTGTCAGGGCAATGCTGGTATTCATGGTTCTGGAGGGATGGAAATGTCAAAACTTGTGTTTCTGCACTGTGTCGAGCTTTCAAAGTGCAGATGATTCAAAACCTGGGATGTGGGTTTCATATTAACATTGAGGAGGGGGGGGCAGGTATATTTAGAGGTGTAACATCTTATAGGGTGATTCTATAGTCACGCTGTACACAGTTATTTTTTTTTTATTTGTAAATTGTTGCTGTTACAATTACAGTATAATGAAGTGATATTCATTTTTGCATTTTTTTTACTGATATGTTTTATCATGTGGTGGGTGTGCCAACGTGCTGTACCAGTTCATGCTGTCCGACCTGACCTGACCTGACCTTCACTTATATGGCAGTTTAAATGTGGTACTGTGCCGTATTATGTTTCTGGAAATTATTAAAATTATGCACAAATCACAAGAATCAGCCACGAATCATATCAGGCCATGCACTGTGGAAAAATAACTAGGGGTGTAAATCACAGGTTTCCTCGCGATACGATACGATACAATATCAATTCCTTAAGCTAATGGTTCAAATTTTTTTTATTCATCAGAAATTCCCACGATACGATACGATACGATTCGATTCAGTTCAATACTGGGGACAGTAGTTGAAATTATGAAATTTCACACAGTCCTTTACATTTCAATGGATCAAAAAAGGCAAATAATTAGTATTTTATATTTTATTGGGAACTGTAAAAATCTAGTGCGGTCAAGTATGTCTCATAAATCAAGCAAAATAAAGTGCAATAAGGTAAAAATAAAAACTTTGGATGGATGTAGGTTAACATGGTGACAATTTTTTATTTTGAATCAAGTCTTCTCCAGATAAATACAAAAGTGTAACAAAAAGTATAAAAGTATGTCCATAACTGTCATGACTGGTCGTATGACCCTCTCATGTGCTACGCCCCTCATTAACTTCACGTGCAATCCCAATTGTTCCCAGCTGTTTCTTATTGTTTCGTCTAGTCCTGTGCATTTAAGTCCACGTCAGACTAGAGTCCGTCAACCAGATCTGTCATTGAAGTTTTCCCCATGTTGTGTGCTGTGCTTGCAATGACCCCCCCTCCCCCGTTTGTTGGATTTCTCTCTGCCTGACCCTGATTCCTTGTTCCCTGCTCGCTTGCCCTATGCTGGGATACAACAATAACAAGTAAAACTAGTAACTGCAGGCAGTGACTGAAGGGTCCAAAGCTTAGGATGATAGGACAGGTAGGACAAGTAATAGAGGAATAACGGCGGAGAACTGGAGGACTGTCACTGGGGGCCATGGTAGTAGAAAGTCAGTCAGAACTATACTCTCATAACTGGTAATTTGGTAATGATTGGCTGAAGCATGCCTGAGATATAGCTGTCTGATTGAAATGGGTGTGGCACCAGTACAGTCAGGGTGTGGCTGGTGGCTATATCTTACCGAAAGTTAAAGTTTTTTTTTCTAAATCTTCAAAAGGACTGTCTCCTGATTTGAATAACACCAGATTTATGTAGGTTGGCCAAAAATCCTTGGAGGTTAATGAAAAAAACCTGTTTTCAGACAAATATAAATCATGCAAAAAGGCAAAGATGGAGAACCAAGTTCTATATGGTGTTTGATTTGTCATGACATAATAAATTGGACTGGCAAATTTCAACTAAATAAATTTCAACTGTAGGCTTGACAGTTTTGGAGATATAGGCAGAAATGCAAATCGAGGAGCTGTAGCACCCCCATCTGGCCAAGTGAGGTGTCCTTTACAGGGTGGGCTGAGGGTCAGAGGACAAATGTACCAGTAAAATTTGGTTTGGATTGGTCATTGTTAAGCCTGTCAAATGGCTGCTTGATTTTGATTGGCTGATGGCGGCCACTCTTGTAAGACTTATGCCATTGTATGTGTCGATGTGGGCCAAATTTGTGCATTTTTTGGGCGTGGCTAATGGCCGTACGATACACAAATGTCCGAATTTTTTTAATAATTCTTGATCAGCTCAGAGTTCTGATTCGTTTGACACCTCACTTGTCTGATTTGGTAGGACAAGCTAGGACGTTAAGGACAAAGTAGGATTTGCAAATTAGCAAAAAAATCTAAGTAGGCGGGGCTTCATAGTCCAAATGGCAAGTTGGTAGGGCAAGGCTGTCTGTATAGGTAGAAAAAAGAATTTCGATTGTAGAACAAACAGGACAGGAGATATCAACCAAAACGTGTGGTTCCATCTGGCTGACAGGCCTGGGTCGGACTATCTGTGTAGTGGGTAGGAATAGGCATCTTGCTGCCAAATTTGGTCAGCCTAGGACTTACGGTTTAGGCTGGGCATTCAGTTTTAGGGCAGAAAAATAATAAAAGAGAAAAATCCTTAGAAAAACAATATGGTTCCATAGCACTACGTGCTTTGGACCCTTAATAAAGTGCAATAAAGTCAAATAAAAAACATTGCATGGACAGACATGTACAATGAGGAAGATCAACATGACTGATTTCTCCAGTATTCTTCTTTGAGGGTTTTTTTTTTTTTTTTTAATATTAAATGGTCAACGTGTTCAGGAGATGTGCTCTGAGCATAGCGTCCTATGTCACCTGCCGTATTAAACACATGCACTTGAACGTACGCTAGCGTGCGAGCTACTTATAAATGACCAAGTCAAAATGATCTACCTACTATAAAAATGCAAAACATATATTTATATATAAAAATATTGAGCATTCTTTAATATTATTTATTTTTATTACTATTATTATTATTCATTTCCCTTTGGGATAAATAAAGTATTTTTGAATTAAACTGGGATTTTAGTTCCTTCACCTTTCTATTTCTCAGATCGCTTTTCGGAGTCGTCCTCCCATTCCATATGGAAGTGGTAGGTTTTTAGCTTCTTACTTGGTCCAGCTCCCCCATTCATTTTTATACCCTTAAGTTTAGTAGAAATAAATTGGAGGCTAACTAGGTGACTCAGTAGCTTGCAGCAGCTGGTGCGGTTGAACCATCCATTCTCTTTTTTTATGCCATACGATCTACCCACACTACCTTTGCAATCGACCAGTAGATCGCGATCGAGGTATTGGGCACCCCTGGTGTAGACCATGTATACGTCGGAGTGGATCATGAAAACAATACTGAAACAGGCGAGAAAATAAAAACGCATGTATCGATATATATACGGTCACATCGATGCATTGGATTGTTTGCCGTTGAATCGATAGATCGATACAAATCGATGTATTGTTATACCCCTAAAAATAATCTCACCACAGGGTCCACTCCTGTCTTCTGTAACAAAAATTCTAATTTTCCAGAAAGAATCACTAGCACATAGACAACCCACATAAAATAGCAACTAGGAGATCTGTGGATCACGCCCTGTCTAATTGTGGATTGTGTAGCATTTGTGACTTCCCTCGTATTTATATGAGGATTTTTGTCTAGTATGTACCATAGCTAATCTGTAGGGGGAAAAAATCACAGATGCTTCACAATCCACAAATATGTATTTTTATTTGTTTTGTGTAAAATCATGGCCACAAAAATACGGAGCGATTTGTACACGTGAAAAGGGTTTTGTATATTTGTAGATCACGTTACATGTGACCTCTCTCCTATTTGTTGATTTTTTTTCCAATTTTGTTCGGAGGCTGATCTGTCAAAAAAACTTCACAAGCACAGCACAATCCAAAATATATTTTCGTGCATTGCGTAAAATCACTTCCACAGTGATATGTACATGTGAAAAGGATTTTGCATATTTGTGGATCTCTTGCTGTCGATTTGCGGATCACGCGACATTTCTGACTTCACTTCAGTTCAGCTGTGTTATGAATTGGACAAAAATCTGCAAATAAATTAAAGCGAAGTCACAAATGTAACATGTTCCACAAATACACAGGACATTATCTGCAAATGTGCAAAACAAGTTTCATGTGGACAAATCACTAAATATTTTTGTGGATATGATTTTACACAATGCAAATACAAAAATACATATTTGTGGATTGATTCACAAATATTTAACTATGTACTGGTACGTATTTGTGGATTGTTTTTGTGGGTTACAAATAAAGTCTAATAAAAACCTCCATAGAATTCACTTGTCTATTACCTTCCCTTAATTGTAGAGCTTTGGAAAGCTTCTTAGTCCCCCTACTTTTGCACACAGGGAATTCCTTCCTTATGCTGCTTTGTGTTGAGCTGTTTGTTTCCCTCCCATTTATCAAGAAATAATGTTTAACCCGGCCTTTATGAGTGTCATGAGATCCATGACTATTTTCCCAAGCTTACCCTATATTGAATGGTATTTACATGTATGCCAGTACCAAGATCTTGAACCTTGTGTATGCTTTTTTTATGGAATTACATACAGTATACTGTTTAAGGTATATTAAGGCAAAAATATCATGTCTTTACAGTGAGATCGGATTCTTCTGAGAATGAATGTAAGTAGCTTTTAAATAAACTGATAACATCAAATGATTATAATCAGTGTTTCAGTATGCTTTGGATGATTACAAGTGATTAAATGTGTGAAACAAGGAAAGCTTTCTTCAGTGCATACCAGCTGGGTGTGTTGATGTGGACTATTTGCTTGTTTTGTTCTATAAATGTGCCATAGCTGATTGTGATTCTCATGGTGTAAAATATTTTGATTTTCTTTGTTAGCTTCTAAAGCTCCTAGGTACAAGTGTGGAGTGTCCAAACCTTGTCCAGAGGGACACTTTTCCTTTAAGATGGCCAGTGGGGCTGCTAGTGTGGTTGGGCCCAAAATTTGTTTTGAGGACAACATGTAAGTAAAGCTGGTTATGGTCAAGTCTAGATTCATTCAATATTTACGCTTAATTTCTGGACTCATCTCCTCAAAACATGCCATCTGTCATCTCATGTCCTCCTTCACTTTATAGATTGATGAGTGGAGTGAAGAACAACGTAGGAAGAGGGATAAACATTGCACTTCTGAATGGTATTGATGACCTGTCTGTCCTTCAGCAGAGCAGTGGGCATGGGAATTTTTTAAAAGCACATTGTTGCAAGTGCAAGAGAACTTCATACCTGTTTCCAGCAAAACTAAATCTAGGAAACGACAACCAAGGTGGTTTACTAAGGAAATTAAGAATAAA
>JAODLC010000065.1:30385374-30397736 GCA_026781145.1 Hippopotamyrus pictus | reverse complement strand
ACGGAGCCGCAAAAGCTCAGTAATAGAGTACTGAAGCAGTGCTGTCGTAGGGCGGTGAATGATGAATAAAACAGTCCTGGTAAGCACGGACCACACACACAGCCTAGGAATCCACATCTTATTAGTGGATGGGCATTAAATGCTGGAGGCTGGAGAAAGCCCGATGTAGATGGGGTAAACAGAAGTCTGTCCAGACAGCTTCGGCACGACTACTAACAACCCGCAAACTGTATAAAAAGTTATTCAGGATGGAATCACTTGCAGATACTCTGTTTGTTGTCATAAAATAACTTTAAGAGCAATTTTTTAAAAGCTCAAACAACCGGAGAGCAGCGGCAGCCAAACACGCCAGCGTTCACTCACCCTATCCCTATCCACTCAATACAAAAATACAAAAATGCAATACAATTTTAAATTGATAAAAAATTATTAGAGACACATCTTCACTAAATAGTATCTGGGCCAAAAGTGAAGAGGGGTGAACTGATCAGATTGATCAGTTCTGCCTTGTAGACAGAGTGTGCATGTCTGTTATAGCCAAACAAAACTACAGCTAAAAGCAGCCTGGGGGATGAAATAGTTTGTCCGTTATAAACAAAATTCTGTTATTTGTGAGTCTGCTATATCCAATGCTTTTTCTGTATGTTGTTAAAGGCGCACAGCCGGGACCAGTGGACTTCATCCATTATAGACGATATTCAGTTATAAGCGAGTCCGCTATAACATCCGCTTTATCATCAAGTGCGCTGCCTTATCGTCACCTATGAGCCACAGATGGAAGTGTTTTCCAAAATGAAACAGCCTCTGTTATCAGTTCGCCGTGACCCGGCACAAAATGCTTCCCGGCCTAGTACCGCGGTGGTTGGGGACCCCTCCCCTAGAGCAGAGGTCACAAATAGGCAGACCGTGGTTCTAGAGGGAGTGCTGGCCCTAGCCAAACTGATGCCCTAAGCAGAATCATCTTCTTGCCCCCCCACCCCCCAAACTCCCGAACACACCCCTGCCTGAATCCATTACATTACTGAATCCATTACAAAACTTTAATTTGAACAATAAATACAGTGGTACCTCAGAACTCGAACTAACATAAGAGGGAGCAATGGAGTATTGCACAATTTCTTGTGCCTCGCACATCACCCGAAGAAGACATGGGGGGTATTTTCCGTACGTCATCTAAATCATCCAAGATTAAGTTAATGCCGGTGAAAGTCATCCTGTTAAATAAGTTTTTCAAACGCACCTGAGGAGTAGATTAGTCTAGCTTGATCCAATCATCTGAGATGACTGCGCGTGCCCGCGCTGCTTGAAACACCCTTATAGAGTGGTACCTCAGAACTCAAACTTAATCCGTTCAGAACTCGTGTTCGAATCCTAAAATGTTCGAGTCCTGATCGAATTTTCCCCATAAGAAATAATGGAAAACCAATTAATTGGTTCCCGGCCCCAAAAAAGTTACACATAAATATGTTTTTTTTAGGATTTAAACACAAAATTAACATGATAAAACAAGAAGAGCATATACTAAACACATATCTAAGCACATTTATCAAAACAGTAATTTGTAAAGTAAGAAAATAAACGCAGTGCGTAACATTGTTTTTCTTAATAGCTTCCAAAACGATAAAGAATGTACCCCAACACTACCCCAAGCCACGCCCCAACACTGCGCCAACACTATGCCATGCAGGCCATTGTTTATTTTTATTATTACTCTGTATTTGTTAATTTGTTCATAAATTGCAAACTTTTAGGTTGTAACATTTGTACAACTATTGCATAACTTTTTTTTTTTTAACCAAAATAATATAAAGTACAGTGTATTACCTGATATTTTCAATAAAAAAAAGCACTATCACCAACAAACGATGCTATCACAGAGAATGCGAGGCTGAGACTGAAGCAATATCCTTTGTTTCCATTGAAAGACGTGCCACGTGACTCATTTTCCCGCGCGTTCAAGTTATCTTAGGTCGGCATTCACAGATCAACTTCTAAGATTCATATTGTATTCTAGGTCATTCTTTTTTCAAACTGGTTGGTTCGACTAAGAAATTCGAGTTCTAATGAGTTCGAGTACTGAGTTACCACTGTAAATAATAAACAAAGAAAGAAGCACACATAACAAATATAACCATAATTTTTTAAACATCAAACAAAACAAAAAGGATATTTCTCCACTTAACTATGGTTATTATAGGACCTCTGTGCTAGCCATATTGGGTATATATAATTCTGCCTGAATTACTATTCTATATACTGTATTTCTTATTAACCAGATTAGCATATTCAAATATCAATGATGCATTATTCATTACCATGGGGGTGTTTTTCGTGCGTGGATTACTTGTTTAGCCGGATGTAATTCTTGACGATTTAGCATTGATCCTGGATCTGTCGGTTATTCGAAACTTTTGCTTGACATGTTGTCATAGCAACACATCCAAATCCTCAAACCTGCTTAGAGCAGGTTTGTTCTATGTAAACAAGGATTAGCTCACACATTTAATCAGTGTCCATGCATGGAATTCATTCAGTCGTGGCTTTGACATTCATAAATGAGCGACCAATTGATATCGATGAGCAAATTATAAGAAGAGAATGTCATATAGAGAGGGTTTTGCGCGATCTGCAAGATCCTTTATTGCCCCCGGAGGAAACTCTTTTCAAAAGATACCGCTTTACCCGAGGGGGAATATTGTACCTCAACAATTTATTAGCACCTTATTTTCACAGTCAAACTAGGTGAAGTCATGCTCTCACAACCACACAGACAGTATTGCTTTGAGATTTCTTGCAGTAAAAATACATTTAGACAATGATAGACAGTAATTATTATATAATAAAATACATTTAAAAATAAAGATTTCTTATGAATTATTTTAATATCATTAATAATAAAACATTAATGCATTTAATTATAATAATATTGTTGTGCCGATCGGGAAGGGAACGGAGACAAAGGCGCAGACATCAGGGTATCGGGGAATATGGGGTTTAATTACAGGGAAGGCAGGCAAAACGCAGACGGACAATACAATGACCGGACGGGGGAAACAAACTGAAACACGGACGAAATACAGAAGGCTAATGAAAACAACCAAAAACAGCTGATCACACAGGGATTCCACACGGGGTTAACGAGGGGGCATGGCAAACGGAAGGAGCGGACGATCGGGGCAGGACATTGTTTTTTTTATCTTTACACATTGTTTGGATACATTTATTTTCTTACTTTACAAATTACTGTTTTGATAAATGTGTTTAGATGTGTTTAGTACAGTATATGCTCTTTTTGTTTTATCAAATTCATTTTGTGTTTAAATGCTAAAAAAAAAAAACATATTTAGGTGTAATTTTTTGGGGCCGGGAGCCAATTAATTGCTTTTCCATTATTTCTTATGGGGAAAATTCGATCAGGACTCGAACATTTTAGGATTCGATCCGGAGTTCTGAATGGATTAAGTTTGAGTTCTGAGGTACCACTCTATAAGGGTGTTTCAAGCAGCGCGGGCACGCACAGTCATCTCAGATGATTGGATCAAGCTAGACTAATCTACTCCTCAGGTGCGTTTGAAAAACTTACTTAACAGGATGACTTTCACCGGCATTAACTTAATCTTGGATGATTTAGATGACGTACGGAAAATACCCCCCATGTCTTCTTCGGGTGATGTGCGAGGCACAAGAAATTGTGCAATACTCCGTTGCTCCCTCTTATGTTAGCAACGTACCTCTGTCTAGCAGCATGTTGCTTGGCATCACCAAGTTACACTGCCATGTGAAACAGAAAACGCTCTACGGACACGGATTCAAGCCATTGTTACTGCCATTCCCATTTGAGGTGATTATATTGTAAATGCCTCAGTTCCAGGGAAGGATTCAGACTTACTGTACATTAATTGCAGAAGCCATTCTCTCTCACACTAGTGCTAACTGGTTTACGCAATTGGTGCCTGCGTAACTTGCAAAAAACGTGACACAAGCATAGAAGAGGGAGAGAGCTCATTTTGCTCCTTTATTTGTTTATTTAGGTATTAGGTACTAACTTTTATATTATTTTTAGTTTATAGTTGCTGATTATATTATAGTTCATATTGATACTCTAAGTAATGATGTATAAAATACAGAAGAAATAGCATTCTGTAAAACAAGAAACAGGTAGCAGCCCTAAGTGGTACCTGATGTAAGGTTAGCTAGCTTATGGGAAGTTACACAAACTTTCTAAACCGATCAGCAAGTGCAGCATGTGTTGTGTCAGAAAATACTCCAGAGGAATTCATTGCCTGAGCAAGCTGGGTTTTATTGTAGCCAAGGCAGCCCAAACAAAATCAGAAAGCAGAGTCATGGAGCTGGCTAGGCAGAAAGCCCAGGAGATCAGTCCTACAATGATGACCCTGCATGACAGACAAGCAGAGAATGCTCGGTAAGTAGCTAGCCACATGGAACAACAATAACCCAGGATTATATAGGGAACTCCTCAGGTGCAGTTCCTTTCCAAATTGATCTGGCATTCTCACAAGCTGCTTCTTTGTGCTTTCATTTTGTTCATTTCTGTGCTCCTGACTAGTGTTGACTTGAAGCTATACTATATGAACAAAAGTATTGGGACGCACCTCTTAATCACTGAATTCTGGTGTTTTATTCAGACCCATTGCCGCAGGTGTATAAAACCAAGCACCCAAGCAAGCAATCAGGTTTACAAACATTTGTGAAAAAATGGGTCATATGGCTCAGTGAATTCAACCATAGTAATATCACAGGATGCCACCTTTACAATAAGTCACTTTGTGAAATTTCTTCTCAACTAGATATTCCACATATATTCAACTGTAAATGGTACTATTGCAAAATGGAGGCATTTAGGAAGAACAGAAACTGAGCAACAAAGTGGCAGACCATGTAAAGTAACAGCAGGGTTGCCTAGTGCTCAGGTGCATAGTGTGTAAAAGTTGCCAAAGCTCTGCAGAACTCCAGTCTTCCTCTAGCATTAACCTCCGCACAAAACTGTGCACCAGGAGCTTCATAGAATGGGCTTCTATAGCTGATCATCAACAATTACAATGCCAAACATCAGATGGAGTGGGTGTAAAGCATGCGCCACTGGACTCTGGAGCAGTGGAGACGTTGTTCTGCTGAGTGAGGAATCAGGCTTCTCTGTCTGGCAATCTGATGGATGAGTTTGGGTTTGGTAAAATTTGCCAGGAAAGTGTTACCTACCTGACTGCATTGTGAAGTTTGGTGAAGGAGAGTTATTTTTATGGGGTTGTTTTTCAGAGGTTGGGCTAGGCTCCTTAGTTCTAGTGCAGGGAACTCTTAATGCTTCAGCCTAGCAAGACAAATTTGGACAATTATATGCTTCCAACTTTGTGGGAACAGTTTGGGGAAGACCCTTTTCTGTTTCTGCATGACCATGCCCCAGTGCACAAAGCAAAGTCCATAAAGACATGGTTGGGTGAGTTTGGTGTGCAAACCTTGACTACCCCTCACAAATCCCTGACCTCAACTCCATCAAACAACTTTGGGATGACCTAGAATGGAGATTGCGAGTCAAGCCTTCACGTCCAACATCAGTACCTGACTTCATAAATGTCCATGGATGAATGGACAAAAATTCCCACAGACATGCTCCAAGGTCTTGTGGAAAGATTTCCCAGAAGAGTGGCAGCTGTTATAGCTGCAAAGGGGGGACCAACTCCATATTGATGCCTATGCATTTAGAATGGAATGTCATAAAAGTTCCTGTAGGTATAATGCAAGTTCTTATGTTGCACTTCCGGTTATTGAATTTATTGAATTTTGAATATTAATATGCTTTGATAGAATTTGTTGTGTTGCTCTTGCTCCAGTACTGCTTACACTTGTACTGGACATTCATTGGAAGCTCTTTGGAAGCTTTTTCTCCTCATTTAAACACTCGTATTTATAGAAAAAAAAACAAATAAAATAATATAATAATGAATAATACTCCATAAAGTACTAGCATCACCTCTAGGTTTTCCTTGCCTTATGTCTTGTGCTTGCTAGGATAGACTTCAGGGTAATATTGTTGGAAGCTATAAGGAATTTGTCAGCCTTAACAAATATGTGTAAAGATCAGGCAAGAAATGGTGTATCCAGTAACAATCCATCAAATGTTAAGATCATGGCTCACATTGTCATGGGGTGCACGTGGATTCCATCTCTACTGTAAAAAAAATTACCAAAAAACCCATCTCCTTTGAAAATACATGAGGATCAAATCAAAAAGTAAAGGCAGCTTACCCTTTAAGTTTAATGCCAGTAACTCAGCAAATGAACATAACAGTTATATCACTTCTCCACAAAGTCTTCTTCTATCTATCTTCTACATTAGTTGGGAGAAGAAACATTTTGGCTGCTCCTGAATCCAGGTCTGCACTGCTTCCTTAACCCCACCGTCAGAGGTGAACCTGCAATTTGGAAGCAGTCCAAAAGCTCCTAAGGAATGTTGGAATTAAGTGGGTACAAGAAGTACATCGACCTGCAGGAAGATTATGTGGATAAGTGATATAACTGCTATATTCATTTACTCACAGTTACTGGTATTAAAGGGTAAATTGCATTTACTTTTGGATTCTCCCTCATACCACCCCCCCCTCAGCATCACCATAAATTGTTTGTAGTTGTCACTCATGTAAAGGTAAATATACTGACTATCAAGGGTACCCCACTGCCAAGAAAAGTTTCAAGTTCATCTATGTGTACAGTCTAATGTTCAAAGTATTCAGTTTTTCCAGATGCATTTCAGTATTAAATATTAGGTATTTTGACATTTTGTTTGTGAAATTTGTCCTTTTGCAACGCCAGGAGAATGAGGACACTGCTGAAGGTCACGCTGGTGCTTTTCACCCTGAAAGCCACTCTGGCTATTACTTCCAGACATGCCCGGCAGGCGGCATTCGACTCTTATGACAGTGCAAACTACGATGTGGACCTGGACAATCTGAACTTAGAGAACCAAGACATTTTAGACTATGATGACGGCTTGACTATTGACGAGCCACAGGTGAGAACCACATCTTAACTTTGGTATGGCTCAGCTATAATAAAAATGGTCTGAGTCAGGATAACTTCATGCATTCTGAATTACTTGTGAAATGTTTCTTTACCAACCTATCTGTAGCACTGATTTTGACACGCATTCCAAAATCAAATGCAATATATTCAGTTAAAACTGACCCAAAATCATTTCGGCTGTGTAATAACACATTTTGTAATAACACTGCATAATGTGATAACTCGATAAAATGTAACAAATTTTCATTAGACAAATTAATTAAGTTTAGGTTAATTTTTGAGGGTACATCTCCTGAAAGCTTTGTGACGCTAAGTAGTTTGTTACGTCGTATTTAAGATCATTCATTGATAAATGAGTGATTCTCAAAACCCTTTATATAGTGTAATTTATTGTATATTTCTTTGTATAGTGTAATTTATTGTTTGTATGGTGTCACTTATTGTCTGTGTACGAGAGAGTCTCAAGCTGCCGGAAGCAAATTCCTTGTGTGCCCCAGCACACTTGGCGAATAAAAGCTGATTATGATTTATAACTAAATTAGTTAGTGATCTAACACACTCATTATTTTTTAGGTCATTCTTTATTTGAACTTTTGCCTGCTGTTCTGTCAAAGAGGTACATAAGTCACCCTGGCCACACTGATGCCTTTTTGGACAATGTAATAATATAATTATTATTAATAATAATAATAATAATAATAATAATAATAATAATAATAATAATAATAGGTTAATGTTCAATTATAAAAGTTTAATGTAGGCTAGGAATTTGTTACATTTTGTCAAGTTATTACATAATGCATTGTTACATGGTGTATTATAACATTATGTAATAACACCTCATTATGTGATGAAAATTTGTCAAATTTTGTTATTACACAATATGTCATTATTATAATATGGCGTTGCTACAGGCAGGTTTTTGTGACAGATTTGATTCTTGGACATGTTATAGTTACATGTGATGATAGTGACTATTGGCCTCAGGTCTGTCTGTTTCCTAGAGGAAGCTCATATCTCTCAAGGCAAAGCATTGTATCATTCGATAATTCACAATTCATTTAAGCCTTTTATCTGTCTGATAGCCAGCACAAAATAACATTCATATTTATCTATCCACCCATCGTCCAACCACTCATCTGAGACATGAGGACCTGGAGCCTATTCCTATGGCAGCTGGTAAAAAGCTGAGATTATCACTCAATTTCATGATATTGTTGGTTTTAAAATATAACATTTTATGCAGTTACTTGAGTCTGAGTAGAAAACCTTCCCCTACTTCAAAGACACAGATTCACACTCTTTAGCTTCTGGTTGCTTACTCTGCATAGTGAGTACACAGTATTCTGCTACTTTGAGTCTCTTAGTTAGACAAAAACTCCCATTAGAAATACAAATTTCAGCCAAAGCACTGATGATGTGTCATACATGCTCGGTGTGTCATGAGCTCCCCCTTTTGGTCTTGAAAACAAATACAGAGAGTGCAATTGTGAGTGTAATTCAGTGTAGATCTACAGCAGGGGTACTCAAATATTTTTCCCCAAGGTAGATTTCACTGACCTCTGTAACTTTTGCCAATCTGTTGGGCGGGTCTGAATTACATTTCTGTACTACATTTTATTTATTGGGGTGTGGCTTTTTCTTTTCTAGCAGGAATGGAGTTGAGCTCCCCCAATTCTTCATTATAAATTATTTTCTCCTCTTATATTGGAAAACCTACTTTTCAGTATAGAATTAGTTTTTGATAGCTTTACGTTATGCTTCAAGTATTCTTTGGTACATTGTGGAATTAATATTTTACTTAATACAGTGGTACCTCAGTTCTCAAACTCACTAGAACTCGAAAAAATAATTTCCAGAACTCGATCTGAAACTCAGAAGTCAAATCGTGAACGCTGACCTAAGATAACTTGTACGTGCGGGGAAATGAGTCACGCAGCACGTCTCTCAGTGGAAACAAAGGGTAACGCTTCAGTCTCAGCCTCACATTGGCTGTGATAGCATCGTGCATGTTTACAATAGCTGAATACATATATTAAGACAATAAAAATATATTTAGACAATGATAGACAGTAACAGTAATTATTATATAATAAACATTTAAAAATAAAGATTTCTTATTCATTATTTTAATATTAATAAAAAAAAACATTATTACATTTAATTATAATAAAATTGTCGTACCGAGCAGGGACGGAACTAAGACAAAGGCGCAGATGTCAGGATATCAGGGAAAACGGGGTTTAATTACAGGTAAGGCAGGCAAAACGCAGACGGACGATTCCATTATTTCTTATGGGGAAAATTCGATCATAACTCAAACTTTTTAGGATTCGATCCAGAGTTCTGAAAGGATTAAATTTGAGTTCTGAGGTACCACTGTATTAATAAAGGTTTTCAAGACCTGGAGCCACAAGGCAGCCCAAAACCTAATATTCCCACCGTTTCTATATAGTTGGTATTGTCACATCGGGTTCAGGCAAGCAGGCGAAGGAAGGACTATTTAATGGGCAAAACTCCAAGACAAGCAACATTAATGACGGACTGGGGAAACAGACTTGAAAGCGGACTTAAATACACAGGATTAGTGAGGAATGACACAAAACAGCTGAAAACTATTGGGGTTTCACACAAAGTAATGAGGAGGATGTAGCACATGGAAGGATCGTACGAGCAGGTCATGACAGGTATAAGGTTCTTGACAGGCATTTTTTTTGTGCTAAGCATGCTGTGCACCTTTTGTTCCAGAAGTCATATTTTAAGCACAGGGAATCGCTCACAAACTTCAAACTATTTTTTGAGAACAGAGATTTATTTCCCCCCTGGCCACCCACAAAGACCTACTTTTAATCTCTTTCTGATTGTTGATTTATGCACATTGTTATGCCGCCTGCAGATTCTTTTATATTACTCTTGAGTTCTCTGACTAGAGACTGACTAGTAAATCATACACGTCAATTGAATTTAAATCAAAGTACAAATTTTCATTATTAAGATAAATTTGTTCACCCTGGGATTGTATTTAGTTTTTCTTGGAAATACATAAAACTATATATTTGTGTAATCATTACAGACTAGATACAGTTTTTACAGGGTGTGGGGGGGGGGGGCACATTGTGACCTGCGCATTTTAAAGGAATAATTTGAAGATGGGTTTTCAGATTTCAAAATTAGTTTTGTCATTTGTAGATCGAGATTGGCACACTGCCTCCCTTAGAAGACAATTACCAGGCCCCTGCAGCCTCACTGGAGGAAGAAGAGGAAGAGGTTCCCCTGCAACCCCGCATGCCTTCCCCGAGCTCTGGGGGCTCTGGAGTGCTCATGGGCCCTGATGCTCAAGGAGGTTTGCAGCACACTCAATGCTCAATGCACAGTGTTATGCCTTGAGTCTCGCTTCCGGCTGACACCTGTTTTCAGCATTGCCCTCTTAGCCTACCTTTCCTTCTTTCCTACCCCAGGCATGCCCACCTGCCTGCTTTGTACCTGCCTTGGGGGCTCAGTCTACTGTGATGATATCAAGCTAGAGAACATCCCCCCACTACCCAAAGAAACCACACACTTTTATGCTCGTTACAACAAGATCTCCAAGGTCCACAATTCTGACTTTGCAGAGATGAGTATGTTTCGTTTGAACCTTTGCATTGCTTGGCGTCCAAACCAGTGGCATTAACTCATTTAATATCTCTGTTGAATAAAACCTCTCATAATGAATAACCACGTTGTTTCTCAAATATTCAGCAAGTTTTATCAATGCAAACTAACACATCTTTTATTCATCCTTCAACAAGATTATATATATCTTATACTTATGAGTTTTTTACAATTTGAATAATCTTTACCAGACATAATTTTAATGAAGGAGGGCAACATGGTGATGCAGTGGTTAGCACTGTTGTCTCACACCTCTGGGACCTGGATTCGAGTCTCTGCCTGGGTTACATGTGTGTGGAGTTTGCATGTTCTTTGGTCAATTGGAGTTAATAAATTGCCCATAGGTGTGCATGTGAGTGAATAGTAACAGTGTGTGTGAGTGTGCCCTGCGATGGGCTGGCCCCCTGTCCAGGGTTGTTCCCTGCCTCGTGCCCATTTCTTCCGGGATAGGCTCCGGACCCCCCGCAACCCAATAGGATAAAGCAGGTTGAAAAATGAATGAATGAATGAATTTTAATGAATCATCTAATTGAATACTTGTGACTCAGTCTATGGTATTCCATATCAGGTTTGGGAGACTGAGATTATTTTAATTTATTTAAACAAACAATAACTGCACTACAAATGTAAGATACTAAATATATCCAAATGATAAGATCAGCTACTAAGTTGTGTGTTCTGTTACACTGCAGATAAACTGAAGAGAATTGACCTGAGTGGTAACACAATCACAGAGGTAGACCAGGATGCATTGAAAGCCTTACCAGCTTTGGAGGAGCTGGTACTACGAGAGAACAAGGTGACCCGGCTGCCCAGACTGCCCACTAGCATGACTCTCATCGATGTGAGCCATAACCAGTTGGGTTCCCAGGGCATCCAGAAGGAGGCCTTTAAGGTGAGACACAAGCAAGGGACATTGGAAAACAGAAACGCCTCTGCAATAACATTATGTTCAATAATAATTTTTGAGTTCAAACATTTCGTGTGTGGCTCAGTGGGTTAGAACTCTATGCCTATGATTGAAAGGACACCCATTCAAATCTCTGAGTTGGTAGAGTGATGTTACCATTGGGCCTTTGAGCAAGATCCCTGACCCCCAGTTACTCCAGGGACTCAGTCTGCTTTCTAGAATAAATAAGTGCATTTCTAATGCATTATTAAACCCACCATCTCATTGTGAGTAATATAGTATTCATATTTACTAATTTAAACCAACTTCTTCCTTTGTAATATGTGGAAAATTGCTTTTTGTAGGAGATGCCCAACCTGTTATACCTTTACTTGAGTGACAATGACATTGACTACATTCCGCTGCCCCTGCCTGACAGCCTGAGGTCCTTGCACCTGCAAGTAAGCCCCCTCACAAATACCTCACTGCTGGTTCCTGGTGGTTAATTCCTGAAGTATAAATTACCTGCATCTATGATACCCTCAGTTTGCCTCGAGCCTGTCCTCCTATGGAAGTACATGTCATAGTTGATTACAACCTGTGCTCTCCTTAACATACTGTAGGCAAATGTAGAAAGAAACTGAGTTAATAAATAGGAACTTTACTATAGTGATTTTTTAAAATTGCTTTTTAATATACAGTGGTACCTCGGTTCTCGAACTTAATCTGTTCCGGACTCCGGATCGAATCCTAAAAAGTTTGAGTTCTGATCGAATTTTTCCCATAA
>JAODLC010000065.1:30283899-30305542 GCA_026781145.1 Hippopotamyrus pictus | reverse complement strand
AATATGTATCTGGGGTAATAAGGTAGTTAGTTTTTAACTGTTGCAAATCAGCAACGCCTGCCTTGAGAGGGTTAACTTTCCCTCACATTCCCTTCATACTCTCAATACATACAGTCGATGTAATTTTGTGAAAACTTGTCTGGCAGGTCATTACATGGTCTGCGTTGTAATTTTAATGAAATTGTTATATTTTTTCTCTTATCTTTCCTGTCCTGCATACCTGCATTGCAATCTATTCTAGACATTGCCTTATTTACCTATAAATTTTTAGAAAGTATGTATGGTGCTGCTATCCTGTATGGAGTGTAAGTGTAACATGTTGTAAAACCAATAGGGACAGTCACACAGAGCCTTTGGCTTTTGTAGTACTATATTTTACAGAGCTCTAAAATTAGTATTTAAAATGATCTTAAAACAATACCTCAGAAAGACTGCATTAGGGCTTGACCTATGAGTAGTTTTGGACAAAAGGATTTGCAGAATGAATATATTTAAATATAAATCAAGATGGGTGTGTTAGCTTGTGTATCCTCAATTTGATAATAGCCTTTCTACATTTCTGTGTTCCTGTATCTCAGCCTGATTATGTGTATCTCTTGTCTGTTTGTGGATAGGACTCTCCCCTGAAAGCTGTGCAGATGTTGTGGGTTAATCTGATCATGGATACCTTTGCCTCCCTGGCCCTGGCCACAGAGCCGCCCACTGAGTCACTGCTCCTCAGAAAACCATATGGCCGCAACAAACCGCTCATCTCCCGAACCATGATGAAGAACATTCTGGGCCATGCAGTCTACCAGCTCACAGTTGTCTTTACCCTACTGTTTGCTGGTAAGCTGCAAGTGAAATTGTTCTTTACAAGTCAAGCTTTTCAACCAATCCTGCCTATAATGCAGTGAGGTCCATTAGCTGTTGGGTGCACTCTTATTGAGATGCACAGGGGTTTGATACCATATTAATTCACACACTTCTCATTAATGATTTTTCTATTCTAATTTATGTCATTCGTTGAGGGGTTTAGTCTGCTTTAATTGTACCTGCTGTGTTTCAAAGCCCCATCCCAATGATCAGTGCACGGGTATTTGCTGAAGGTATGGTGTCTGGTCCTTGGCCACCTTTCCCGCAGGTGAGCGGTTGTTCGACATTGACAGCGGCAGGAGTGCCCCGCTGCATGCCCCCCCCTCCGAGCACTACACCATAGTATTCAACACCTTTGTCATGATGCAGCTGTTCAATGAGATCAATGCCCGCAAGATCCATGGTGAACACAACGTGTTTGCTGGCATCTTCAGCAATGCCATCTTCTGCTCCATCGTGCTGGGCACATTCATTATCCAGGTATGGACATGGGCATGCCATTTGTGATACCTGTTATGCTTAGCTCTGGTGTGGCAGTGGGTGACGCTGTCACCTTACATCACCAGGGCTAAAGGTTTTAACTCCATCTTGATTTTATCCGAGTGAAGGTTGCACATTCTTCTCATGTTGAATATGTATTGTCTAGGTCCTCATGCAGGTAGGCTAACTGGCATATCTAAATTGTCACACATGGACTAGCATTTAGCTTGGGGTATTCCCCTGTCTTGTGTAGTATGGTGTCTGGGATATGCTCTAAGCACTCCCAAACCTGCATAGGTTCAGGGAATGGAAAATGGATTGATGTATATATGGATGGAAACATGGTATTTATTCAGGCCTTTCTGATTGAAATAAGGATTAAGGTATTCCCCACAAGTGGACACTAACTTTCCAGTTTTCCCGCCACAGATTGTGATCGTTCAGTTTGGAGGGAAGCCATTCAGCTGTGTAAGTCTCAGCTTTGACCAATGGCTGTGGTGCATCTTCCTGGGGATGGGATGTCTGCTCTGGGGTCAGGTGAGTCCTTGGTACATGGCCTCTTGAGAGTATCGTACCTTGTCTACTGCATCATATAGGAGTTTTGTCTTCTGCTGTGGGCAACCTTCACAAAAGACTAGAAGCAGGAAACTACCTAAGTACAATAAATGAATTTTTGTTCTAATGCAAGCAGCAAAGCATGAATTGAATTTTATGACATTTAAAAATCACAAATAAGTGATTTTCTTTCCTCCTTGAATATTCAGTGCTCACAGAAAGTCTTGGGAGGCTGACTTAATTCTGTAAAAAGGTTGCAAATTTATTGGTTTCATAAAAAAGTCCATTGGCAAGCAATGTTTCACATATCTGCACATATCCTCCACACATTGTTTTTTTGTTAAGTGTCATAATTTTTTGATTGACTCATTCAGTTCTGTTCTTGCCATTTTGCTATAATTGCAATTGGGGACATTGGCATCCAAAGGGATACTAAACATAAATGTTTGGTGTTTTATGTTACTGTACATGTGTTACTAGTTCAAAAGCACTCAATTAGTCTGCTTGCTTTTAAGTCAGAATAGCTCTTTTAGAACCATAATTTGAGTTTCAATTTATTACTACTTGAAATGAATGTTTTACTTAAACTATTGTTTGTTTTAATGTCCATCCATCCATTTTCTGCTGCTTATCTGGGGTTGGGTCATGGGGCCAGCAGGGATGCCCAGATCTCCCTCTTACTAGCAACCTCCTCCAGCTCCACCGGGAGGAGTACCAAGGCATTCCCAGGCATGCTGAGAGAGATAATCTCCCCAGCATTTCCTGGGTCTGTCCCAGGGCCTCCTCCCGGCTGGACATGCCCGAAACACCTCCCCAGGGAGCCATCCAAGAAGCATCCTAGATAGATGTCCAGACCACCTCAGCTGGCTCCTTTTGATGTGGAGGAGCAGCAGCTCTACTTTGAACCCCTCCCGAATGTCTGAGCTCTTCATCATCTCTAAGGCTGAGCCCAGCCACCCTGTGGAGGAAACTCATTTCAGCTGCTTGTATCATATTCTTTCGGTCACCCAGAGCTCATGACCATACTGTAGGTGAAGGTAGGGATGTAGATTGACTGATAAATTGAATGCTTTGCCTTCCGGCTCAACTCCCTCTTCACCATGACAGAACAGTACAGCATCCACATTACTGCCGACGCTATACTGATCTGTCTGTCGATCTCACACTCCCTTCTTCCCTCACTTGTGAACAAGACTTAAACTTAATCTCATCCGCTTGTGACAGCAACTCATCCCCCACCAGAAGAAGGCAATCCACCCTGTTCCAGTTGAGAACCATGACCTCAGATTTAGAGGTGCTGATTCTCATCCTGACCGCCACACGCTCAGCTGCAAACCATGCCAGTGCATTCTGCAGGTCACAGTCTGATGACGCCAGCAGGACTACATCATCTGCAAAAATCAAAGACGTGATGATGAGGCCCCTGACCTGGACCCCTAGGCTACACCTAGAAATTCTGTCCATAAAAGTTATGCACAGAATCGATGACAAAGGGCAGCTCTTATGAAGTCCAGCACCCACTGGGAAAGAGTCTAACTTACTGCTGGTAAGTCAAACCAAATTCTCGATCCATTTGTACAGTACAGGGACCTAATGGCCCACAACATTGAACCCAGTACTCCATACTCCCGGAACAACCCCCTCAGGACCCCCTGAGGGACACAGTCATATGCCTTTTCCAAGTCTACCAAAACACATGAAAACTATTTGGACAGACTCCCATGAACCCTTCAATATCCTTGTGAAGGGGAAGTGATGATCCAGGGTCACAACCATGACAGAATATGCATTGTTCCTCCTGGATCTGAGGTTTGACCAATGGATGGACCCTCCTCTCCAGTACCCCAGCATAGACTCTCCCAGGGAGGCTGAGGAATGTGAGCACTCTAAAGTTGGAACACATCCACGGGTCCCCTTTCTTAAAAAGCTACCACTACCCCAGTCTGCCAATCCAAAGGCACTGGCCATGCAATGTTGAAGAGGTGTGTTAGCTATGACAGCCCCACAACATCCAGAGCTTTGAAGAACTCTGGGTGAATTTCTACTTCCAGCTCTACTTTCTCTAAGGAAGTTATATGGGTGGGATCCTCAACATATTCTTTCTACTGCCTGAGTATATTCCAAGATAAGGTCAACATTTCTTCATCCCTAATGTAAATGGTATTGGTGAAGCCCTGCTTTTCCCTCCTGAGTTACCTGACAGTTTGCCAGAGCTTCTTCCCACTTAACCTGCTGGTACCTGTCAGCTGCTTCATGAGTCCTACAAGCTAACCAAGCCCTGAAAGCCTCCTTCGTCAATCTGACAGCTCTCTTTAGCACTAGTGTTCCATCACCGAGTTCGGGGATTACCACCATGACTGGCACCAACAACCTTACTGCCATAGCTCTGCACTGCCGCTTCAGCAATGGAGTCCCCAACCATGGTCCATTCAGGATCAAGGTCCCCTGATTCCCTCATGAAGTTTGCCAGAGGTGTGATTTGACGATCTCACTGACAGGGCTCTCTGCCAGATGCTCCCAGCACACCCTCACTATGTGTTTGGGTCTACCAGGTCTATCCAGCATCTTCTCCCACCATCGGATCCATATCACTATCAGGTGGTGATCAGCTGACAGCTCAGTTCCTCTCTTCACCTGAGTGTCCAAAACATGCAGACACAGATCTGACAATACGATTGTAAAATCAATCATCAAACTGCTGCCTAGGGTGCTCTGGTGCCAGATGCACTTATGAACACTCTTATGTTCGAACATGGTGCTCATTCTGGACAAACTGTGATTAGCACAGAAGTCCAATAACTGATCTGCGCTCGGATTACAATCAGGCAGGCCATTCCTTCCAATCATACCCTTCCAGGTTTCACCGGCATTACCCACGTGAGTATTAAAGTCCCCCAGCAAAATAATTGAGTGCCCAGAAGGAGTGCATTCCATCATCCCTTCCAAGAAGACCAGATACTCTGAACTGGTGTTTGGCATGTACACACAGACACTTAATCACTTAATACCAGTTTGCCTTGGGAGATCTTACCAGGGACAATTGCTCCCAACAACATAGCTCCTAGAATCATAGAGCCACACAAACCCCTCTACCACAATAAGGTGGCATTTCATTTGAGGGGACCCCTCATGGGGCTCATGTTTCTAATGTGATATGTATGCTTTTTGTAAACAAATGAATAATAATTTTTTTGTTATAAAACTTTGTTATAAAAAAATATTAAAAATTTGCTGAATTTTTATTGAATTAAGCAAGGGTCCCAAGACCTTCTGTGAGCACTGTAGATTTCTTTTGCATTGTATTGATGCAAGGCAAATGTGATCAGTAGGTTTAACCAAATTTGCTATTTTTAGTGTTTAATAATGTAAGACTGATTTATATGAGGAGGCTCTTTGTGTTTTTATCATGCAAAGATTGTTGTAGCAGAAAAGAGCTATATATCCCAAAAATGTTACATAGGCTTGCTGGGGTTCTGACTGGAGCACTTAGTCCTTTCATTTGTCATTCCTAAAAGTATAGAAGCTTGATATTTCATTAGTTTTTCATAGACAGTTTGGCATAGTCTCTTGTGTGTTTCTGCTGTTTCAGTCTGTTGGCACTTGTTCTTTGTCCTACTCTGGCAGATTGTCTCCTCCATTCCTACAAGTTGGCTTACGTTTCTGAAGCCAGCAGGCCACGGCACTCAGATGCAAGACAATGAGGACATGGATGACCTGGATGAGATGGACTATATAGAAAGGGAGCTACGACGTGGTCAGATTCTCTGGTTCAGAGGCCTTAACCGGATCCAGACTCAGGTAAAGTGTCAGCTAGCTGTCATCAGCAGGAAAGGTCTTTGAAACATTTTTTTTCAATGCTCATTTATTAATTAAGTTTTTTCAATCCCAGCAAAAAAAATGTAAACTGAATTGCCCTTACATTTGGCTGCCTGAATTATTATTGATGTTTGTGTGAAACAGGGTAATTTCTAGCTGTTGAAAAGATCAGGGGCCAAGTCAAGTGTACCTGGGGCTTGACTTTTTTATTTTTGAAGGAAGACTGGCATCAGGGCTAAAATACTCGGGGCGAGGCTTAAAATACTTTAATTTAAAATATGTAAACTGGAAAATAGATTTCCTAGTGATCTGACATACTTGTGGACACACTGATGTAACTGTCTTTGCTCTATAGACACACACTTTCTGGGCTTTCCTGTTTTTGAGGTCTGATTCCTTGCAGATGGACATTATCAATGCTTTCCAGAGTGGAACGTCCTTTCAGGGGTCTCTACGGCGCCAGCAGTCCAGCACCATCTGTCCAGTGCCAGCTAAACCAAATAGCGTAACTGATTTTGTAGCTCTGCACATATAGTATGGCCCTTTGCTACTGAGGGTATTAGCGGGCATGAGTGGGTGCATGAAGCGGCTATTTTCTCTGAAACTCAGACTGAAACTTTTGGTTGTAAGCACAAGCTTTATGTGTGAAAATTATACATGGCTTTTATTATTTGTGAACTCTGTGTTTCATTTATATGCAACCATTCTAATGCTGGCCCATGACTTAACTAAAGAGTGGTGTTATTATTACCTAAAATATCACTAGAATATAGTCTCACTATAATCCCATTGACCTTGTAAAGCATGGTTCAGTGGAGCTAATTTAAGCATAAACAGGAAGGAAAGGGGTTGCCAGTGTGTCATTAGTATACTACACATAAATTATATTCCTTCAGTGCTGCAGTGTTTCCACAGTGGAAAAAACTAAGTACAGTTTTTTTATATCACTGTGTCTGTATTCCAAAATTGTGGCTTGCTGGATTATTATTTTTAAATTCATACAGGCCACATGATACAAGCTGTGTTCAGACCACTGGCTTTGAATATCTGACTTTGGCTTTTGATTATCAATTTTTACATGACAGTAAATGATTAAGAAACATTGGAAATGTTTAAAATTGAGTTTTCTCTAAACTTAATTTAGTTTATATTATATATTACAGTACTATATTATATGCAGATAAGCAGGGGCCAGTGGGCAAAATTAATTATTATAATCTCAAATTTTCATAAATGTAAAAAGCTGAAATAAACACACTTACTAGAAGGTTGGACATCTTAACCTTCTTTTATCATCTGAATAGTTTTTACTATCAAGAAATCTAGAGAATATACTGTGCACATACTTCAGTTGAAACTGGTTTTTAATAATTATTTCAGAAAGAGCTGATATAAGAAAATGCTGTTTTATTATTGTGCTTTGACATTTGCGGTTTCATTTTGTCAGACAACATTTTTAAGCCAAAACAAAACTACCATGGTGTTTTGGTCACTGCTTGGGGGTTGACTCTTTTAAATATATTATTTTACTCTCTGTATGTTTGGAATGTTTGGGATGGACAATGTTTTCCCTTAACTATTATGCTCATTGATGGATATGTTAGTCAAGAAGTTATTGTCAGAAAGTAAAATCTTAACCCCAGGAAAAAAACAGAAGATACAATACTGAGGAATTTAGTGATTGATTCTACTTGTATAAGATACTCTCATATATGGCACAGTGGGTCAGTGTACCTATTTTTACAGTCTACCACATTTGGATCACCAACAACTGAACAAAGCATAGTGGTACGTCCTGTGGCAACATTGTCCAGTCAACATAAAAGCATAACTGAAATCAAACATTATAATAACATTTCAGTAATTTGAACATTTGGTTTCTCTGAAGTGTTGTACATCACAAAAAGGATACACCATAAATTTCACCCATTAACTAATCCAATAGAACAACAAAGATTGGCAAACATTTATCAAATTTAGAGGATTTAATTGGTGATTTTAATGTCAAGCCAGCTTGCATTGTAATACAAAATATATGTGCTTAATAGATGTTTTATTTTCTTAAAATAAATTTTCTTTTTTTTTTTTTTACATATTTCAGCAAAACCATACACTTTCAGGAAAGGGGTATTATCCTGGTACAGTTTTGTTCCCCAAGATATAAAGAACATCAATGTACCTTCAATGATACAAAAATGTTCCTCAGAGTCCATTTCTATACCTTAAAAGGTACATTTAACCTACAGCTAGGGAACAATGGGCAAATCCTTGAGGATATAGCCCCAGTGACAAGTAATTGTTCCCTTAAGGTACAAATTAATACTTTTTCTGATAATTGTACACAATTCCCAGAACTCAGCTTATTGTGTTAACTGCAATATGAAGCACTAATGCATTCATACAAGTTAAATCAATGTCTAGTTATTTTAATTATTTTCTATAACCTGTACAGTTTTTTTTTTTACATTATCTATTTATTGACCAGGCCCTAAATCATGGAATACTTTTTTTTTCTTAGCAGCTCTTTTTCAGAATTGATTATGAATTTTTTTAAATCCATGCAGAATTCCAGTCTAACACACTGTTTTATTGGACAATTTTATAAGCATAAAACCACTCGACATGGACAGAATGTGTCAACAGTGGGGGCAGGATTTGAATCCATAACTTTGGAGGCAACAGAAATGTCCTGACTTGAAAAATATTTGTTTTGGTGCAGAATTTTTCTGTTTATCCTATATTCCTCTGTCCATAATTCAGCTGTTTCTTCTCTTTTTTCCACCATCAACACTCCACTTTAGATTCCCGTTTGTAATGCAAGAAAAATCATTGTACTTGTCTGGCATCATATTAGGAAAATAGCTTTAAGCTGGTAGTTCTCTCAAGCTCCTTTAGTCCTTGTGCAGACAGCATGTTTCTGGGCAGTTTGATGTCTAGACTCACTGCAGTGGCCTTCGTTTTAGCTTTAGCATGCAGTCAAGGCAGACTTTAATCTTTCATTTTTGCCCCCTTCCACAGATGCGAGTGGTCAATGCCTTCCGGGACTCACTCACCCCTTATGAAGGTCTGGAAAAGCCACAGTCTCTCACCTCCATCCACAACTTCATGACCCGTCCAGAGTTTTGGATGGAGGACTCCCAGCCCCACGTCCCCTTGATTGATGACACAGATGCAGAGGATCAACTCCCCACCAAACACAACTCCATAGCCTATGCCATCCCCTCACTTAACAAAAATAATAATGCTGTGGATAGTGGTGTCCATCTGTTTCTGGAGAGCAACAAGTCAAGGCCCTCAGCCCCAGGAATTCCCTTGCATAGCCTGGAGACCACGCTGTGATTGGTTCCCCAAACCCTGGGTGCCTGAAGCCAAGATCCCCATACTTAGTGCACCAGTAGGGGGGGGGCCTGTGAGCCTGTTGACCAATTTGAAGGCTAGCATGTTCTCTGTTAA
This sequence comes from Hippopotamyrus pictus, assembly GCA_026781145.1. NCBI lineage: Eukaryota > Metazoa > Chordata > Actinopteri > Osteoglossiformes > Mormyridae > Hippopotamyrus > Hippopotamyrus pictus. The sequence goes on along the minus strand of JAODLC010000065.1, from coordinate 30,296,383 downwards.
AACCTCTCTTTATTGTCAAGTGAATCAAGAGGAGAGCTGTGAGAACTTGAACATGGATAAAAAGAAAAGATGCCATAAGTAAAAAAAAAGGGAAATATCCATCTTGCACCTGGACTGTGTTCTGTGAAGCTATTCATCTGGACGATTGTATTTGGACTTGTACTTCTTCTATAATGGCTGATACAGTAATACATAATTCAAGATAGCAGTTGTTTACAAAGTTTTTTTGGTTAAAGGTATTTTATGCTTAAATTTATAGCTAAGAGGTTCCAGGAGAGGAAGATGCTGAACAAAATAAAGGGGAAGCATAGCTCATATTTTGTATTGCTGTTTTATAAAGGGCTTGTAAAAGCAGAATTGTCTTGCCCTTTTTTCTAGTTACATATACTGTTAAATGTATCCAAGTATCAAAAGGGTCATGGTACTAATAAACAAGGGCCACAGACACAATTACAGTGGGATTGCTCTGCTTTGACAACAGCTCGGAGTTTGCTTTGAGAATTAAGAATGCTTCTCATACTTTGATTCCGTGGAGATGAATGAATGGAGGTAATGGCCAGTGATAGTAGGGTTCTCTTAAACTGAGTAACGTACTCAAAGTATATGACAGAACCCCTATCACAAAGGTTTAACTGGTTGGAGGCACTGCCCTGGTTATCTGAAGTGCTACTTGAAGAAAGGAAATGGTTCACTGTCCATCTTCCAGTATTTACTGAGCATGTCTAAGGACTGTACTGAAAATTAAAAGAAGACATCAGCAGATTTGGTGCCATTATGCAGCAAGACTGCATTTGTGTGTTCTATAAAATGTCTTCCAGTGAACTATGGCTTAATGATATTTCAACAGATATGGGGATAGCCATTTCTGGATTAAGAGCTAAGATAAAATCCTTAAAATACTTAAAAATTCCTATTCCTAATTTTCTACACACAAAAGTTAAAGAATAATGAAAGCTTTTTTCTTTTAAATCACTATGGTCAGTGTAGGGGAATTCAATACAAAACTTTGAACTGCTTTTCTTTTTACCAGTGGAAATGAATTTGGACAGTGTTGTCTTTTAAATAATAATAAAATAAAAATATTAATATTAATAATAATAATAATAATAAGTACTTTATTCATCCCCTCTGGGAAATTCAGGACCATCTAAGGAGCATCATCAAAACACTTTCTTCTACAAAAAGGAAAAAAAAAACTACAAATGCACAGACATACTGCTGCATATTGATACAAAATGAGCAGTTTCTTTGTCTTTTTTCCTTTTGATTTCCAATCCATGCGGAGTAAACACTGGAAACTGGACAGTTGTGACCATGAGGATTGTTTCTATTCTTGCAGCATTTCAACTGCACTTACTCATTATTCAACTTCTATTTTATTTTTGTTTTACAATAAAAAAAAAATGCAACTTGCAAGTTTTTTCCCCTTTCAGTGGGAATGGATTTTTTAGCATATGGAAAAACCTTTGTTTGAAACAGTGTAAATGGTTATTGTTTCAGTTGTAAAAAAAGTGACGCTTTTCTCGCATAAGCTACATAACAATAAAGGTAGCTTTTTTAACCTAACTGTAGAAGAATGTTTTTGCACAAGTACCACAGCGTACACTCTGGTTTTTCTGATATTTATGCAAAGAGGACTTGCTCTTGTAGAACCATACCCACCTTTGTAATGAAATAATGTAATTGGTGCATTACAAAAGTGGTTCTCAACCCAGAATATAAAAATGGACTGTATGGAGGGCATACCAAAATCATTTTCATACACCTACCTGTATTTTCTCCTACAATCATTAAAAAATCCCAACACATCTATGCTGTCCCATTATTCAGAATAAATGACTGCAAATAACCCCTTAGCAGTAGGCAAATGACAGCTATTCATATTTTTTTATTCTAAAGTACAATGGCAGATGTCTTAGTTTGAAATGTTAGCTGTTAACATTTTAATTAGTATGTTCAATCCATTTTATTTACACAGAGTACAGAACGTGCTCAAATTTCTGGATAAATATAAAAGTGCAGTTGCAGTTTATCTTCCATCCATCTGTTTATCCTGGTGAGGTTCACAGGAGCCTAGAGCCTGACTCCAGGCAGCAAAGGGGAGGAGAACAGTGGCTGAAATGCTATCCATCGCAGTGCACATACACAGTCATGTTCTATGGGCACTTTAGACACAGCAGTTAACTGCACGTCTCTGGACTCATTTTGGAAACCAGAGTACTGGGTGTAAACCTGTGAGGCAGGAAGAACATAGGAATACATGCAGAGAAAAGGTGGGATTCAAAACCCCAAAACAGTGGATGTTGGTGTTAACATTAACCAAATCCATCTGCAAATCCTTGTATTATATTAGCCTCATTTTCATGTAGCACTGGTGGTAAAAGGCGCACAAGCTTGCCAATGCCATATACTTGTCTTGTATTCCCAGGATGGGGAATATGTATGGTATTAGGACCAATTCATCACTGTCACAGACAATTTCTTGTTAGTGCGATAACTTGATGGTTTGATGGTTCTTTTACAAATGTTGCAGACACATTAAGATCTGAAACTGATCAAATTTTGAGATCGCACCAAAACTGAAGCAGCACCACACAGATTTTGACATTTTATGATGCTAACAACTCAAAGTATTTGTTCTTTTTCAAACTTAGCAGATATGTTATATGGACTTGATCAAATTTTGAGACAGACGGCCACAAAACTGAAGCAATGCACTTAGCAGCAAAAGGGAAGGATGACTACAAACACTTGTCATGGTGAATGTAATAGATTAAAAAGTATTTGATGGATCTTATTACCAACTTGAAAAAGAAATTATATGGATGATGCTCTATACCTGATTTCACTTTGAGGCAAATCACCCCAAAATTGATGCAGCAGCACTATATGGCAGCAGAAGAAGGAACTGAAGCAGTGTCACTTAGTGGTGGCACAAAAAAGGCCAGTTATATACATGAAGAAGGTGAACCTGATTACACAGAGACAAGAAATGTAGCTGTTGGTGGTGTAGGATGCCTACAGAATTACCCACTTCCTCTTTCTTTTCAAAGGTCTGTCATAACAGTTTCTCTCCAGTGAGACTTGGGAAGAGAGACTTTATTAGACATGAGAAAGTAGATTCTGCACAGTACATTGATTACATAAAATTATTCCTCTTCTGTGTTTATTGGTTTCTTTACATTTTCACATCTGGCAATTATGTATTTATTCCACCATTTTCACCCAAGCTGAAATAGATGATTAAGCCCATTGCAAGTAACTTGCAATTCGTTCACACTGTATGAAGCCAGAGCTGACCCAGGCCATACCATGGATATGTGTGTTCCTGCTTCTTAGAGGAGCAATGTACATGTGGACAGTGCCATTCCTTTAGCCCTGTTGGTGGAACTGACTAACAACATTAACTCAAACAGATAAAATCCACTGACTGATGTTTCAAAGACGGCTAATGAGGCACAAAGAATCACCTCTTTACACAGTTTAACTATGCAAGTACAATAAAACCTTCGATTGCGAATAATTTCTGTGAGTGTTTTGCAAGATGAGCACAAATTTTTTATAAATTTTAACTTGATAAAAGAGTGAGGCCTTGTAATACGAGTGTTTTGTCTGCCTAGCATTAAGTGATCACAACGGAGCTTCTGTATCTCGCTTCAGGATTGTGAGTAATAGTTTCTCATGCTCGGTCTTAGTTGGCATGCCTCACTCGTATATTCAAAATTTAGTAGAAAAGCGCCATCCGAATAAGGTCGTAGTAGTGCATGCAATGAATCTGTTTAATGACATTGCAATGACATTTCTGCAGAATCGAAAAGGAGATAAAAGCAGCTGTCATTGGATAGGTTCCTTCTTAAAGTCGCACAAAAAGAAAAAGATTCTAGTGAGCCAACAGATAGCAGTGATTCTGTTATAGTGAAAGTCGTCCTACAAAATAACCCTTCTCTTCTCCTCTCTCTCATCTCCCTCACGCCATCCGATTCTTTTCAAAGGTAGAATGCAGGTTAATTTGTTTGATTAATACAAAATATAAAGTAAAAATACATCATTTTTGTCATGACCTGCTCGTACGATCCTCGTGTGTGCCACGCCCCCTCATTACCTACGCATGCTGCCCCGATTGTTATCACCTGTTTCCTGTTATTTCAGCTTGTCTTGTGTATTTTAGTCCGCGTTCAAGTCTGTTTCCCCAGGTCTGTCATTGACGTTCGTTTCGTGTGCTACCTGTCTGCCTGAATAAACCCCGTCTTGGTATAATTCACGGCGTCCGCGCCTGCTTCCCCGCTCGCCGACGCACAGATCGCAACAATTTTATATGAATATTTTTGGGCTGTGGAACGAATCATCGGAGTTTCCATTATTTCTTATGGGAAAATTAGCTTTAATATACGAGTGCTTTGGATTACAAGCACGTTTCTGGAACGAACTATGCTCGCAAACCAAGGTATCACTGTACATATTTTTAAATACTCACTCTGGTCGTATTTGTGGCTCTTTCTGAAATTGTCCATTCCAAGATAACATTTCCAAGGCCTCCAAAGAGAAAAAAATTGTACTCTTTTCTACACATTAATTTTTAACTGTCTGGGGAGGAGCGCAATGTCGGTGATGCAATGTATTTTTCGCGTCTATTTCAGTTTATATCTCACTTAAATCTTTATGTAGAATCATGAAAAAAACGCTAACTAAATCTGTAATCTGTCATCTTTTCAAAACATCCATTGTCGGAAGTATTAAAGTTTTTAAAATTAGGTTAAATTGGCAAAAAAGTAAACCATGTCACCTTTGTTTTACCTGCATCGGGAACTTGTAGTACCTGCCTCGCATCAAAGATTGGGATTCACATTCTAAACAGCCGCATTACCACGTATTCAAATCGCATTCACATGGTAATTTGATGAAAAACGCAACAGTGAAACGCAATCCAGATAGATCCCCATCAACACCATAAAAAGGGGGGGGGGGTGTGGCCAGGTGTGAAAGCTCCTACATATTCAATGTGAGGAGGCCAGAAATTGTGCATAAGAACATAAGAAATTTACAAACAAGAGGAGGCCATTCAGCCCATCAAGCTTGTTTGGGGGGAACTTAAGTAATAGCTCACTGTTAAAATCTTATCTCTGATTTAAAGGAACCCAGGGTTTTAGTTAGCACTACGCTAGTAGGAAGACTATTCCATACTCTAACTACACGCTGTGTGAAGAAGTGCTTCCTCAAATTTGTTTTAAAATGTTGTGCCTCTAATTTCCACTTATGGCCATGAGTTCTAGTACTTAAGCTAAAATTGAAATAGCCATTTGGCTGAACAGCATCCAGACCTGTTAGAATCTTATATACCTGGATCATGTCCTCCCTTAGTCTCCTTTGCTCGAGACTAAACAAATTCAGCTCAGCTAACCTCTTCTCATAAGACAGTCCTCTAAGACCAGGAATCATTCTTTTGCCCTATGTTGCACCTTTTCCAAGGCAGCAATGTCCTTCTCAAGGTATGGTGACCAAACCTGCACACAATACTCTAGGTGGAGTCTTTCGAAGGAATTACTGTATATAATCGTAGCATCGCTTCCCTTGACTTAAACTCCACACACCTAGAGATGTAACCCAATATTCTACTGGCCTTTTTTATTGCTTCCCCAGAGATCTTTCTCATAGTGACCTGAGTTTGGTTTTTCTTATTTATTTATCCAACTGAATGTTGTAACTACACCATTTAATCATCTTCATGTACCCAAGACTTTGGTTATCAGCTATCTGGGATCAAAACAAACCGGCACCATTGCTTACTATGTACTTTCATAATGTTTCTGCAAGTGTTCCAAACTACATTTTGCAATGTCCATACTTTGATGTCAGATTACAAACTTAACATGTATATTGTAAATATGACAGATTTATTAAAATTAAGATGAGTGTAATGCCAAAATAAATATATAAGAAATAATTTGTTTGCCATAAATTAAGTCTATGATATTGAAAGAAATGTGTGATCATGCCCCAGTCAGTGTGTTCCCAAGTTCCTAGAGGGTTAACAACTGAAATAAAGGTAAAGGACAAGAAAAACAAAAAAAGCTAGCTGCAAGGAAATCCCACCAACTGAGAAATGTCTAGGAATGGGTATAAAATAGAAGAAAATACACATAGGTCCCCATAATGCACCATTTTAATTAAACAATAAGAAAAAAGCAAATTTGTTAGGAAACTGGATACATGGAAGCTATTTGTCCACTAAGCTGCACAGCCTTTGCTGATTTAACATGTAGGCCAAAGGGAGGAAACAGATTACACATACTTTAAAATTTCCTTACACGAGCCTGCAGGACCCAGGCTTTTGGCTAGCCGAGTTGGCTAGCCCACTGACGCCAGAATGACATCGACCGCTGTCTCCTCCCCACTCCGCACAGTCACCTGCATGGTGACCCCATCTGCCAGAGCCAGGCGTGAGCGCACCAACACGTCATGACCCCCTCGAAACACACCTACAGTGACACAATGACATCACGGTTCAGTCAGAGGCTCCTGCACTAAGGATACAGCAGGTTCAAGTGCGATGCCAGCATCATAATAACATGTTATAATGATCTAGAAACTTCTACATCTATTCTAAGGTATGGGGGGCTGGATAGTGATCTACCAACTTTCCTAATAAGGAGTTTATCAAAAACCACCACATGTGGGGAAACACACGTGTATACACAAGTTCAGGACTCAAACCAGACGTGAATTGAACATTAACATGGGCTAATATAAAAGTGTCCATTCAAAGTGTTTCTTATTGCTCTTACCCATTTCAAGGTCAAGGCATGACACAAATGACCGTATTGTAGGATGCCCAAACAAAAAGCCTAAGTGCCTCACCTGCAAGGAACAGGATGTGGGAATTCTTATTCTCGGGGACCTTGTCAGACCGCTCACAAGGCTGCATGCCAAGGAAGCTGACAATGTTGTTGACAGCCTCTGTGGGTTTGCAAAGCAGTAGTCAGAGACCTCTACAGGTTAAGCAACTAAATGAGTGTATAGCCAATCTGGTGCTATTACTGTTCCCATCAGACAGTTTTTTAAACGAACGCACAGAATTACCTTCAAGTGTTCTGACAGAAGCAAGTGCGAAAGTCTCCTCCTTCTCAAATTCGTCGCCCACCTCCTCCCACGCTGCAGCAAAATTGGGCTTGAGCACTTTCTGTATGTGGTCTGCTACTGTTACTTCCAGATCTTCCAGCTGCCAACCAGGGAGGGAGAGGGTCAGTATGAAGGAACCTCTATCATACAAGATATTGACATAGGTAAATATTACAGTATTTATGTCTGCATATCTACATTTGCAAGCCAGTGCACTATGGAAAGTGTACACTACTACATTACAACTGTAATACTGTGAAATTAATAGGCTTCCTCAATGCTGGAAACCACAAATCTGAAAGTATGAATGTGCAAAATCCAATCCACTGCCTTTGTTAAATATTACAGAAGCTGAGTGTTACAGAAAGAAGCTAAGATATAACCAGGGAATAGCACTGGGCATAAACGACATACATTCATGAACATCGTGGACAAAACAAACATCATACCACATATTCGTCGTCATAGCCGTCGTCATCTGGCTCGCCTGTGTTGGGATCACAGTCCCGCACCAAGTATTTCATAGTACAGCTAAAGGTGCAGGAAACTGAAAAACAGAGCGGACAGTCAGCAGCAGATAACCTGGAACAGGAGACAAGTCAAGTCCTGGAGCTGTATGTGGGACCCACCTGCTGTGGGGTCATCTTCTGGCAGGCGGACAAGGCTGTAGCAGGAGCCTGGCTGACTGTAAGGCAGGCTAGCTGCCGGGACATACTGTACAACTTCATATGCCTCGGACGGCTCCATCTGTACCACCACCTTCTGCAGGAGCTGGTCGTTTAATGTGTTTGTGCAGTCAAACTAAAAGACAGTCAGTAAAAAATGTGAAAAGCTTGAGCACTGGAAGACGGATTACACCAACACAGCTAAGTACAGCTGAAAGCCAAGTTAAGACATTGTCAACAGTATCTTGTCAACTCAATATTTATTTCTTCTTTGCATCTTAAGGTTTGAAACTCACAACTTTTTGCACTCTGTCTTGGTACAAGTCACCTGATTAATGTACTAGATACTGAAGCATAAAGAATATAAAGATTGCAAGAGGCTTACCTGGAAGACCATGTGACTGGCAAAGGTATGTTTTATGCATCGTACCACATACTCTGTCTCTGCCTCTGTGAGCTGCACAGGCTCTGAGGACTTGAAGAGAGGGCCAAGGCCCTGAAACTCTGGAATAGCAGCCAGCTGTTCTGCAAAGGGAAGTAGGAAACATTGTGAGAACAGTGACAGTTGATAACCCTGCATGCTGTGTTGGAATATGCAACTGAATGAAGTGTTCTCTGCTGCTAGCCCAGAAATTAAAGGGAGGTCAGGACGCCCATATCTCATTCACTATAGGCTATGAAAAGGGGCCTATTATGGCACTAGATACTGACCTTCTAGGACATGAAAGAACATCTGAACAAACTGGGTGATTAGTCATAGCACTACTGGTGAATTAGTTGCATGCCTGTTTGGATTAGCTGCATGCACATTCTTCTCTTAAGCTGTTACTGTTCACATATGGATCATGACCTTAGCCAAGAACAAGTACAAGGGAAAAGTCCCATTGATCCCTGGAGCACTCTTACTTACTCGTAGTAACACTGAATGTATTCAACACTGATTTGTTGAAAATCTTCCAGAATTCTTGGCACAAACAGTGTCACAATACCCAAGCAACACAGGAACTTCCTGAGATCAGCTGTTGCTTGGAGCCTAAATTAAGCTAAGTGAATGCCTTTCCAAAAGTGCCACCGAGGGCAGTCTGTGCATGATGAGGTCCCAGTACGCTTCTTGGATACGCCATGACGTGATAAAGACACATATTATTTTATGTGATTCAAAATCTAGCATTCAAGTCCCACATCATGCAAAAATAAATATAACTATAGTTCAGTGACTAAGAAAGCCTCCTGCTACACGGCCTCAAAACTGTGAAACCAGCTCATTTACAGATATAAAGGACAATCCTAAGGGACCCAGTCTTTAAATCATAACTAGAGTCATTACTTTAGCATAGTAGGGCATACTACATAATGCTCTTGGTGCTACTTGACATGTTCCTTCCCACCTCATGACAGAAAGCCATAGCTAACAGGTCTTACTGATACCTGCGGAGATCACACTCGACCAAAATTCGAACAACAGAACCAACTTCCCCGTTGAAATTTAGACACTTGAACTTTAATGGTTAGCATACTCATGAAGGGTGGGCATCAGATGACACTGGTGTTATCACACTTCCACTAAGTGGTTTCTGATACACTCCTCCAATGTCTGGTGGTTTTTAAATGTTTGCAGCGTACTGTGTGTTCACAAATGTAAATGTAGAGCATTTCAAGGTACCTATTTTGGAAGGGAGCTTAATAAAAAAGCCAAGCCGAGGTGATCATACCTTGGTAGATATCCTGACGGGAAGGAGCCAGCTTCTCAGGCAGCTTGCTGGAGGCCACGGGAGCCAACTCTAAAAGAGGAGAACATATCATTATGCCAAGTCAGACTAGGTACAGCAAGGCCATGTGTAATGCACTTGTTTTAGGGAAAGTACATAAAAATCTGAAAAACACACCATACTAGTTATGAGTAAAACACTTTTAACAAAACAGTAAAATGACTATACCCGTCTTCTGTTCTGCAACCGGCGTGGTAGCCAGAGGAACAGTTTTCATGTCAAATGGCTTTTCGGATGGTTCCAGGGTATACTGATGAAGGGACTTCTCAAGACCAGGTACAGACACCGAGAGACCTAAGGTCATAAAATACCCCATCATTATACAGATACTGAGAGACCTAAGGTGATAAAATAACCCACAATCATCAGGAAAAGGGGAAAAAAAAAAAAAAAACCCACACTCATAAATTGTCATAAAGAGTAGCATATACAGCAAGGATTCTCAACCTTTCCAACAAGGCCCAGTTGCTGCCTACACAACTAAACATTTTAAATATAAAGGTTAATTTACTGTCCCTATTGTAATTGTTCCGATTCTAATTTGCAACAGATAGCAGCACAATCAGATTTATCGATTGTTTGTATTTGTTGCAAAGAGTTCAGAAATGTAGTTATTGACCGAAATGATGCTCATCTGTACTTAAACTTTTGAAACTTTAATATTAAATAAATTAAAAAGCACTTTTGGTATAATGAGTCATTCTTTTATAAACATTGTTTTACATACCTTAAGTTTATTATTACTACAAAGTAGGGGTGGGTGATGGGATCTAAAATTATCATTACAGTATTTTTCCCTTTTAGGACAGTGACTGTAATATATCACAGTATTACATTTTTGCAAGTTTTTGGAGAAGTAGCATGTCCTGTCCCTGTAAATAATAATAAAAAAAAAAATCATAATATATGAACTGAGTTGTCAACTTTGGTCAGCTGCCATGCCATTTTCAATTTGAGACAAGTCTGAACATACATTTACATGTACCTAAGTTTATTACCTTGGAAACAGTCTGTAGGGTTTTCAAGCTACTCCAATGTTTTTGATGTCGCTAATTTTAGGTTTATAATGGAATAATGCGTTTGCCATAAAATTTCTTGTGTGAAAGTGTGTCATGCCAGATGCATGAGTTGGCAACCCCGAAAATGTGTTTTGTTTCACTAGAGTTGATTTGTATAAAAAAATTACATTACTTTTTACAGTTGTTAAAAAACACAAATGTTGACAAACATAAAATCATAAAATTTATGCAACATTTTATAAAATACTGCGTTTGAAAACTTTTAAGCTTTATGATTTCAGTGTTAGATTTGCTGCTGTTAACAACATAAATAGTACATTAACGCAAACAAAAGAGCTGCATGCACCGAAATAAGTCTTGCTTGGAGGTTAAAGGAGTTTGATGTTCATTGGTATGGGAAACGTATGAGAGGTATTTTCAAGTTCAGAAAATGCAAATATATGTTAATTGGAGCAGCCAGGGGGCAGAAGTATGGATTAGGTCAGGTGACGCGAGTGACGTGAGGAATACAAGGAATCAGCGAACGCACTGAGCAGTCATCCATAGCTCTGCCCACTCTCTGCTCCAATTAACATATATTTGCATGTTGCATGTCATGAACTTGAAAATAAGACAAAAATGTTAATTTTAATATTTTTTATGTTTATTCTGAATTTGTTAATTTTTCAGTCTTGACTCTGCATCAGAGTGTTTAATAGAAAATTCACACAAAACACAGATAAACCGGTTACATATACTATATAAGGAGAATTATTCAGGTTACCACTGAAGCTTTGAAGAAAATAAAATGCTTTTTATAACTGACACTGGTGTACCGTCCACCCTACTACAAAGTGTTTCTTGTAAGGAAAGAATTGCTGATTAAGTGGTCAAACAGGTTGTTAAACATTACACACACTCAGATTTGGTTTGTTTGTAAACAAATAAAAATCATGACCTATACAGTGGATCATGATTCTAAACAAAAATATAGTGATGAGACATTCTGGCCATACTACCCACCACTTATCTTATTATTCCCAACCCAGTCCTCGGGGAACCCTGGACAGTCTGCGTTTTTGCTTCCTCTCAGCTCCCAGCATACCTGTACCAGGTATATGGCGTTCCTGATTGGCTGAGAGCTGGGAGGGAGCAAAAACGTGACTGTCCAGGGTTACCAGAGGACTAGGTTGGGAAATATTAATATAGGAGTATTTTTTGATGGCCTTACCATTGAAAATATAGGCAGCATTTAGTGCTTTCTGCTTTTGCTGCAGGACATTCATGTAGAAGGTGGCCCTGTCACGCACCTCGTCATCACTGTCCATCATACACCTGTGAAAAATCAATACTTTGAATATGCCAATTACAAAATGTACAGAAGTGAGTAAAGATTCCAAGTTCTTCATTTCACTTCAGCAAAAATAACACAACACTAACACAAATGTGACTAATAAGGAGGTACTGTAATATCCTGGATCCGTGTCAAGCACAAACCCATGTGTTCCACTGACTGCTCTACCTCAGCATTTAAAGGGGCCCTCTGGAATATATTTACATGCTTCAATGTTCCAAAAACACATACAGCGCTACCCTCCCTCTGTCTGAAATGCTATGTTGGAGCTTTAACCCTCTGGAGTCTAGGGGTAGGAAACACACTTTCACTGACTGGGGCATGGTCACACATTTCATTCAATATCAAACTTAATTCATGGCAAATAAATTATTTCTTATATATTTGTTTTGGCATTAAACTCATCTTTATCTTGGTGTACTTTGTAAATATGTCAGATTTATGTTAAGTTTGTAATTTGACAAAGTATAGACATTGCAAAATGCAGCTTGGAACAACTGCAGACTAGGGGTGCAACGATTATTCGACATTGTCGACAAAAATCGACAATAAAAATAGTCGCCGACGAATCTGATTGTCGAT
>JAODLC010000065.1:30260779-30279849 GCA_026781145.1 Hippopotamyrus pictus | reverse complement strand
CAAATATCAATTAAATCCCCAACTTCTCCATCCTTCCACTGACTTATCGCAGCTCTCCTCCATTTTTACCTTCCTGCGCTGCCGGTGCAGGCTGATGTAAGCGCATAAGTATAAGCAAAAAGCCACATGAATTCCGATTTGAGCGTTCACATTCAGGTCACATGGTCGCGAAGCGGATACGTATCAGATTTAGTATCACATATGAAAGTGACACAAATCAGATTGGAAAAGATCAGATCTGCGTGTCCACACAGCCCTGAAAAGATCAGATCTGTGTCACATTAAGGCAAAAAATCTGATTTTAGTCACTTCAGCATGGCAGTGTGAATTGAAGTCTATGTCACCATGGGTTTTTTAAAAGCATATTTTCCCTGTCAAAAGATGAGGAAAAAAATACCACTTCTAGAGGGCAAAAATGCCATGTCGAGTATTTTCCCTCATTTTCTGCCCCAAAGGCCTTCCATACTCACAACCAGCACTGACATGGAAAGCTTAATCAAGATACTGGTTGAGAGAGAAGGGATTATATTGCGAGTGCGGATTAAAAAAAACATAGTTTTCAAAAATCCCACGACTTTTACTTTTATTTCCATAACTAGGGATGTAATGATACACTCAACTCACTATTTGATACGATTCACGATACAATTTTCTCAACAGAATGAGCTGCAGACAAATTTATTCAAAAATATTCCTTTATCCTTCTAAACTGTGCAAAATGTGTCCTCTTCTTAACAGTGCAACTGAAATTGAATAAAATACTGTTAAAAAAAAATCCCATATCAAAATAAAAAAAAAATCTTTAAACGGTAACGCTTTACATTAACTGCACCTTCATAATGCTTTTATATTGCATTCATAAAACGTTCAGTACACCTTCATAATGTATTCATTAAGTCAGGGGTGACCAATCTTATCCAGAAAGGGCCGCTGTGTAAGCAGATTTTCACTGCAGCTCCCAAATTAGATTACTAATTTGAGGACCAATTGGCTGAAGAGTCCTCACACCTGGGTTTGAACAGCTGACCTAAAGGTTATCCCAACAACCTGCACACACCCCAGCCCTTTGCGGATATGATTGGCCACCGATGCATTAAGTATTCAGAAATCATTCATAAACATCATCCATATGTAAACCTTTACATCCTAATATCCCTTAACAGCTGTAATACACATTAATAACATACATTATAATTGTATAATCATGTAATGTTTAATATTGATGTATATTAAAGCTGTTAAGGGAACTTAGGATGTTAAAGTGTACTTGCATGCTGCTTATGAATGTTCTATGAATGCATTATGAAGGTGCACTGAATATTCTATAAATGCATAATGAATGCATGATGAAACCACTTAATACAAAGCATTACCAAATAAACTAAGGCTTGTATGTGCAGCTTTTTAGCGTAGTTTGCCCTTTTAATAATCTTCGCTCTGGCGGTGGTGAATCGAGCTCACTGTGGTGCCGGTGGACATGCTGAAGCATGTTTGTTGTGCTATTTGTGTATGTCATCAGTCTTTTACGATGTTTGCACACAGTTTTTGTGTTGTCTGTGCTCTTATACCTGTTTTTGTTTGTGATTACTGGAAAGCTAACATGCTCCACACTGCTGATTTACGATCGGGGGGTGTGTCGTCAGTTTCAAATTCACTCGCCATCTCGTTTGGTGAAAACCAAAAACAAACGTACAACGTTGATGTGAATACACAGTGATGTTGAGCTGACGTTGTGAAATTAAGTGAAATATTACACCAGATTTTCTGTTAAGTAAAGTACTTTGAAGTACTCCTAAAGTAGGGATTCATTTTCCACATTTCATACATTTACATCAATTTTAACCAATTTGTGATTCATAGTTACATGCCTATCCATAACTTTTCCAGGTCTGGAAACCATGATTTCTCATTTTCGAGGATTTTCATGACCATATGAACCCGGTATGATAATGTAAAAAGAAGTTGCCACACCACCACTAACCACTCAATTTTAGGTTTACATTGTAGAATCAATTCACAAAGATCAGCATCAAATCAAACATTAACTCAACTTCCTGTCATGTAACTGACCTTGTTTAGGGTCCTGACAGCAGCATATCTTAGAGCTGCTTTGGGGGAGCTGCAGAAGAGCTGGAGAACTGGTGAGGAACATGAAGAGTTACACGACATAAAGACACAGGTGCATAAACACAGAGGTGGTTCTCTAACTCACTAACCTGACACTGCCGGGGCCAGCTCACGAGCTGTGCAGTTGGGCATGTGGACAATTGCGGAGGCAGCCTCATAGACCACCATCTCATGCTTGTTCCTCAAACAGCTCTCAATAAAGTCGAACAGGGGGCTGTCATGTCTAATGACAGGGGAGTTGTTCTGATGAGCTCAGCTGAGGCATGCATGCATACACGTGCACAGACAAAGACACAGACTGACACCTACCCTCCCTCAGTTTCCTCCAACAGCCGGCTGGCGATGCGGATAAGCATGCAATAGGCAAATGGAGACTTAAGGCCAGACTTGGTGAATTTATTAAGCATCTTGGAGACAGCCAGGCGGTCGTTCTTCCGCAGGTGGTACAGCAAGCCCAGGGCATGGTACTAGAGGTCAGAGGGATATTGCTAGAGGACTGAAGAGCATCACAAAAATCCATTTTTTCTACTGAAGACTGTACCAAAGTTGTTATGGGCACCAATAATAAAAGCAGTCTAGAAAAAGGTATGAAGGGAAGTTCTGCCCACCTGAACCATGATGTTGTCACTGGAGGCAGCTTCCTGTGCTTCATTCACCCAGCGCTTGACCACATCATAACTCATCCGCACCATGTGCTGTACACACACACAGAGGGTAGCTTAGAATACACACACAAACAACCCACCTATGGTCAACGTAAACAATTCCAACTCACCAATGAGGAGACCAGAGCTGAACTGGAGACACTAGGGACCTTGTCCACAATAGCCTGCTTCATGTACCTCTCTATAGCTTGCAGCATGGTGGTCTACAGGAAGAAACCACACAATTAAATTAGAACCACTCAGTAACTGCATCTATGCAAACCATACATGCGGGCTGTGTGGCTCAGCAGGCTGGGCCTTTATGCTTGAAATAAGGTCAAAGGTTTGAACTCAAGCCGCAGCAGAATAGTCACATGTCCATGATCCCTTGAACAAGGTCCTTAACCCCAAACTCCAAGGGTGCTGCACATTGACTAATCCTACACTGTGACCCCCAAGCTTGCTCTCACCTGTATATGCATCCATTTGTATCACTACTCTAGTATCACTATTCAATTCTACGTGCTCCAAAAACTGTTCCCAAAATAGGTGAACTAAAGGGGAAAAAGATTTTTCTGTACGTTCAAGATATTGTAATACAAAAACCCACAACGTGCAGAACCGAAAAATCATATTCTTTTTGCAATTAAGCCCTAATTAAGTAGAACAAGACATGATAAAAAACAGTTATTTTATTAATACAATAAAGTTCGACTGAGCAAGAGATATGCTAAATCAAGTCAATAGTGTATACAGCATATGTATGGCAGCCATATTAGCAGAACAACAACAAGAAATAACTTTATAAGAGAGGGGAACATCTCACATCTGTGATCCGACAGAGAGCCCTGATGGCCGGACCTCTGTACACATCCTCCTTTCCAGTCATGTCCTTGGTCAGGCTGATAAGGAACAGAAGGCGGCGGTTATGAGAGCCTCTCACAATTATTTATTAGTCAAAGAGGAACCTGACTTTTTGAGAGATGACACCCAACATATAAGAAAATCTCTAGGTTTTCAACCTGGAACCTTCTGATCACAAGTTCAAACCCCACGAGAAGCAATGGTGGAATCAGAAGAGACTAATCAGTACCTGCTAGTGACAATGATGACATCCTCAGAAATGTTGGCCATCTCTTTTATGGTCAGGTAGCACATCCGACGCAGTGTTTGCTGCAGCGACAGATACATACAATAAATAAAAAAAAAAACCCTGACATGTACTGGAAAACTTACCCCCAGAACAAAACAGCATATTCCAAGATAAAAAGCAGAAGTATCAGATCCACATTTTCTCAGTTCTGATCCGATTCTGATGCCCAACTGCCAGTACCGATACAGATTATGATTCAAGAGCTCTTTTTAATTTAATATAATAAATTTATAATATACATTTATACTTTATATATTAATTTTTTAAACTAGTAAACAGATGAAAAAATGTATGCCAAAAAATCTTTAATCGGGCCACTAGAAACACACTTAACGGACTGTTCCACCTTGTTTGTACATCGTTTTAAGCATTTTTGAGACATCTAAAATGGGAAAGAGCTGTTGTGCGATTGATCGTACAAATAGATTGAACACGAAAAAGGAGAGGATCTTTTTAGAGACTGCCAAAAACTAAATGAGTAAGTATCAGACGTGGATCGCTCATGTATGGCCACACAAATGCAATTTCAAAATACGCATTAAAGAAAATGGTGTGTTTAAACTTGTACAATCGATTCAAAGACATGCCTGACACATTTGACCATCAGTATGAGGTCCCAAACCACAAGTACTTTGTGAAAACTGCCATATCAATTTACTACAATAAAATGTGTACAGAACTGGAAGCAGCCATAACAAAAGACTTTTGTTAAGTCCTCATTATTTTCACGTTTTTAACTGAATAACCACACTTAGTTACTAAACCTCTTTTATTATTATTATTATTATTATTATTATTATTAATATTATAATACCGAAAATAACACCAAAAAAGATACATGACATTGGTTTAGTTGCTTGTTATCAGCTCTTGCTAATTGTAGTTTCACTTGCAGCTAGGAGTGACAGGATCTAAAAGCCACCTTGTGGCCAAATAATGAAATTTTTCTAAGTGATGCTTTTTTGTTCTTACTAATGTAAATGATGATATTGTCTATCCTGAGATTATAAAAAGACATATCACTGAGTTTGAAAACTGAGTATCATTCAACCCTAGTCAAGCATCTGCTGTGCTTAGAGGGTGAGGGAGGTAGAGATGAAGAGAAATTTGCACCCTGAAACTTATGGTAAAATCAGACAAAATAATCACCCTCAGAGGCAACTGAATTTTAATAAACAACTAACTTAATGATATGGAAAAAGTATTCTTCTCATTGAGTGGTTAAGCCAGTGAATATACCATTAACTTGTAAGTTGTAACCAGCACATCCTCACATTGTATTCATGTGTAGGACTACAAAAAGCAATAACTAGTCAACAAGGAGCAGCTGAGGCTCGCAATAGAGGAATTTACTTTTGATAGTTTGAGTAGTCCTGTAACTGCAAAGGTCCAGCCCCTGAGACCCTGCTTGCAATGCATCTCTCCTAAGACCAAGCACACTCGTCTGTCTTTAGATTACAGATGTACTTCAACGGCAGTCAGTGATAACAATGGGAGAAAAAGGCATTATGGTGTGTTATACAGACATACCCCTTTAATTATGAACTATGCAGCTTTAATCTCTACATAAGTTATTTGTCAGTAATAATTTCATACAATATAGAGTGACACAAAGAATGAAAATGATGCAAAAAACAAAAGTGCTTACGTCATTGGATTGGAAAAGCCGGGTCATCGCGAAGAAGGCTTCAGTAGCCTCTGTGGTCCCAAAATGCTCACCCTGAGAGAGACATCAATCAATGAAAAGAATTCTAATTTAAAAATTCCATGTAAGAGGCTGTTCTCAAAATTATAAATATTACTGCTCATTCAGTCACAATTAAATTTCTCAAGTCTCAGTCCTCTAGCATTTACATTAGTGATGCACTGTTAAGGAAATTTTTGGCCAATGGTGATTGCCAATTTTTTTGAAAATCGATACAGATTGTTGAGGGAGGTTCTTCTTAAATAAGTTTAAAGGGACTCTCCACCCAAACAAATTAATAAATAACATTCCAAAAATATGAAAAAAAAAAAATCGAAGAGTAAGTATTTTTTGGTAATACAACGAATTATAATGAAATGTTAGAATACTATACTGTATATCATCTTGGCCCTGAAAAATTACAACTAATAAACTGGGGTCATCTTATATTCAAAACCTAGAATTTATGCTTCAAACGTAATTGACAGAATCAACATTGTTTATGACATCATACATCAGCATCATTAATGTCATTGCAGACACCTGTACTTGCCATCCTAGCCACCAATTACCACATGCAGCCACGACATAACCTTTGATGCTTGCAAAGTCGAGTGACTACCTAAGTGTGCACTTATACTGGACTGATTTGCACACCTCACTCACCTCTGATGAATGCGGGGCATTTATTAGCCATATTTACTAGTCATGTGGGCCTTTTCAATAGTAAGGCAAGTACAGGTGTCTGCAATGACACCAATGATGCTTTCATTAAATTTTAGTGTAGCATATTTGTAACCTTAATGTTATTACTTACACCTTTGCTTGTTATACTATTACATGTCAGTTTGGCTGTCATTAAAAAGGCCCATTAGTGATATGAAACCAAGTGACGCTACCTTTACGTCAAGATATCTCAGCAACACCTTAAAAACCAAAGACCAGATTTTCTGATGTTCATGAAATTATGATCTAGCTTTAGTAAAAAATTGTTATTGAATTTCTAATTTTTTAATCGGTTATTACATAGTAATTATTCATGTGGGGATCGCATATTATTTGTTCAATCTATAGAGCTGGACAATACCTTTAAAACAATATTAGGACCACTTCTGTGCAACTTACATTTAGGTAAATATAGCCAGTCAAAGTCATAGCACACCCCCCCACCCAAAAAAAAAAAAGTTTTGTTCGCATAAATCTCCCTCAATATTAATCCATTTCACTTTCATGAATTACTCCTGTGACCAAATCAGCATGCCAAGTTTCGTTAAAATCTGTGATGAGGTCCGAAATGTGATGATTTCACATGGAATGACCCTTGCGTTTCAGAAACTCTTCATATACTTTCTGTCTCTGACCCTGAGATGAGCAATCAAATGTGTTGTGTTAATTTTTACTAGTATATTTTGCTCATAAATTTTTTACAGAAAAATGTTTGGAAAATGCATTTCTAACACAGTGTTCACAAATAATAAAGTAATTCCAGTCGGCAAACATTTTTCTAACTGTTCAGTATGTGGGCCTGCAACTCGTATAATTCTCAAGCACCATGGTCCACCATTTTAAAGAGGCTTACCAGCAGCAAATATCAGCTCACTTTTAACAATCATTCAATGGCCGATTGTTGCTGTACTGGCCAATAATATTAGTTGACTGATGCATTCAGCTCATCTCTAATTTCCATAAATTCTGTTATGGGCTTGGGAATCCCACAAGCAAGTGATGGAATGCCTGGCAGCAGAAGCTTTAGGAAAACCTCACCTGGTTGAGAAGATATATGATTTTGGTGAGGATGTGCAGACATCGTCGTGGGTTAATTGGGGTCTCATTAAAGATGCGAGCCTGAGAACAACAAATCACTAAGTTATAAATACTGTATGGAGAAAGTCCTGGAGTATTAGGGGCACCTGAAATGTCAGACTGCCAGCACAACAAAAGCATGCAACTGTGCCTCATCTGCAGAAGAATCAAACTGCCAGATGTTATATCCTCTCAATTATTCACTACGAAGTTGAACACAGCTAAGATGAACTTCTCCATTATTACAAAAATGAGAATACATACCTCTTGTAATACCGCACTTTTCTCCAGGTGCTGAAAGGGGTTTGAGCCACTTCCTGTTTCAAGAGAAAATTGCGAAGTATCTTAAAAGTGCAAATAAGCAAAATAACGAAATTTCTTCCCTTAAAGGAAAAAAACACTAAGGATAAAATCGTATTCTGATATTCTGATCGATAAAATTAAGGTTCAAGCTTAACAATATTAATGCTACAAAATTAACTAACCCAATACATTCGCTAACTACATAGTTTAAAAATGAATGCACTATATCGAAATATAACTCTCACAGACATATTCACGTATGCATTTCAGAGCAAAAAAAAATCATGCGATGACTAGAACCATATGAAGAGCATCAGGTTAGCTTTGACGGACATATATTTATGTTTTTAAATAATCCATGACATTTTAGACATTACTAGATATTGGCAATTCCATGCAGAACGCACGAGTTAAATTAGACTAGTAATTATTAGTATTACAGTGAGCTTTGCTTCTAGTCAAAATTCGATAAATATCAATATCAGTTGCTCCAGACTAATGGTATCCATTTATATTTTAAAATAAACCAAAAACACTAGTTATTCCTTAAATCGGTACACGATAGGTTAATGTTAGCTATAGCTAACGAGGCCTACAGTAAGCGGACAACTGACAGATAATATACAATTTATTTAGTCCTATTATGGTTATGCTTTCTACAATCATGATTGTATTTTACTTTAAAATAAAGTACATCTTACCAGACTCCTCGTCCTTTTTATCAAATTTCTTGATCATTGTTGCTGAAGCGCTACCTCTGCTTCCACGTACAAATCCCACTTCCACGTCACTCTCTCGACCGGAAATAACACGTCGACGGAATTTACGTCAGGCCCGTGTCAGTCACTTTCACAGGGGGCAGGCCTAACAGAGGAAGCAGGGAGAAGTCAAATGTTTGGAATACGTAATAGTGTGAGTTGGGCAATATTACAAAGCTTAAATCTTTAAATACATTGCAAGAAATAGTATTAAACATTTACTGAAATTGTAATTATTCTTGCCTTTCATGGCACGAGAAAATATATTTTATGCACTCCGTTGCCTAGTTACGTCTGTACAGTTTCCTTTGTTTATGTTGTTCTCATACCAGTGGCCTGTACTACGAAGCGGGGTTACTGGCTTATCGGGGTAACTTGTCGGACTTAAGATGGTCTGGGCAAAATGTAAGTGAACGAATATGAAGTCCATTTAAACTGTGGTATGTTAAATCCGACAAGTTACCCCGATAAGCCAGTAACCCCGCTTCGTAGTACAGGCCACAGTCCTTTTCACTGAGCCTTTATATTTCACTATTTGAAATCATACAAGACGGTTTGGAAAGTTTTATAATTGGTTGTAATTATTTATATTACAATGCTTATCTTTTCAGACGTCCTGCAGGTATTGACTCTTTATGGACATACGAGTGGTTATGTATTGTTATTTAGCTCATTCGTAACAATTGGGGTTCCGTGTTATAATTTTTATTAGGCCTATATAACATTTATTTGTGATGGTTGCTCCGCTGGTGAAATGTACGCTGTTATAGCAGACAGTAGGCGCATTTTGATCCGCCGGCATATGCCGAGTAGGCTACGTGTAGTACGGGGCTTCAGTCACTTGTACTTTTTTGAGACAATTGCCTCACCCGTGGGGCTGTTCTGAACTGCTTGTAAACATTGCATTTATACATGTAAAGACCAGTAAGTTTCGCATAATAACATGGAAAACTGATTAAAAAGAAATGTCAATAAAGGTTTTGATCGGTTAATAATGTTTGGTTGCTTGGATGAAATTCCTTGTTAACGATGTATCGCATATTAAATGTTAAATGTCAGTCTGAGGGTGAGAACCTCGGACATTCGGAAGGGGCTTAAAGTAGAGCCGCTGCTCCTCCGCATCGAAAAGAGCCAGCTGAGATGGTTTGGGGAGGTGCTTTGGGCATGTCCAGCCAGCAGAAGACCCCAGGACAGACCCATGACATGCTGGAGAATTTATGTCTCTCGGCTGGTCTGGGAATACCTTGGTATTTCCCCAAAGGAGTTGGAGGAGGTAGCTGAGAGAGGGAGGTCTTGGCATATTTGCTCAGACTGCTGTCCCCACAACCAAGACCTTGATAAGTGGTGGTGAATGGATGCATAGTTGGATTTTAAACTGTGATATAAAACCATGTGATGCTTCCGTTAAACATTCCAGAGCAGTTGCTTGTACTACGAAGCGGGGTTACTGGCTTGTCAGGGTAACTTGTCGGACTTAAGATAGTATGGGGAAAATGTAAGTGAACGAATATGAAGTCCATTTAAACTGTGGTACCTTAAATCCGGCAAGTTACCCCAATTAGCCAGTAACCCCAATTCGTAGCACAGGCCACAGACCAGGTTAGTTTAATTTTCTTTATGATCCATTCCACAACTTATACCTAAAAGTCACCTAATTTCTATAAGATTAACCAACCCTCTCTGTGTTTGGAGTTTGCATGTTTCATTAACTTGTAAACTGTGGGATTCGTTCAGGAAGTGTGATTTTCTAATACAGTCCCAAAAGTATGGTTAATCGAATTGTTTTGTTGTGTGATTTTGTGAGTACATGTCCGGTTCATTTGCGTGTGGCATCCCATACAAGGTGTACCTGCCTTGTGCTTCACTGAACCTTTGTAGTGGATATGGAGTTGCATAAATGTATTGCTAATTAATTTAATTGAAGCCTGTTTCCAGTTGGTGATTTGTATGTGCTTTGTTTATTAGACGTACAGTAAAATACTACATTTGAATATAAAAATAATTTACCAGATTTTAAAGTTTTAACACTGCTATGCATTAGGAAACCAA
This sequence comes from Hippopotamyrus pictus, assembly GCA_026781145.1. Lineage (NCBI taxonomy): Eukaryota > Metazoa > Chordata > Actinopteri > Osteoglossiformes > Mormyridae > Hippopotamyrus > Hippopotamyrus pictus. Next base: position 30,269,328 of record JAODLC010000065.1, on the reverse strand, counting down.
ACCAAATGCCCATCAGTCTGCTCTAAGATAAACGTACATAATGTGATAATTACAATCAAGATAAGAATGCCGTGACACATTTCCAGAGTACAGTTAGATCTCCTTTCATAGAAAAGGTACACAGTGAGGTAATCACTCCGACAATAAATTTAAGGTTTGACGGACAAATGGCTTACCAAAATCCAAACACAAGATTAATGACATCAATTGGAAGCTTATTGGAAAAATTAAACATCTTTTAAAACACACATATGCATATTAAATAAAAGTTAAAGTGCTCAACATAAGCTACATTTTATAGTCTTTACTTCCTTTTACCAATCTGCGCCAGCAAACGTGCGTTATCGTCGGCTTTAGCGCGAAGGTTTTTGTCTTTGGCTATGCTGAAGAGGATGTTCATGATATTAGTTGGTACATCGAGAGAGAGTGTGAACTTTGCTTGCTGATCGCTTTTTGGAGCATTTCTTTGATCCACTTGCTTCAGGTAAGAGATGGGAAATATCCTTCTTCTCCGGGGCTCCTGAGAATCAAATGTGGTTTTGGGCAGATATCGATTACCCAGCCCATCTGCACCGGTGAATTGGTAATTCCTCGCGGAGATGTCGCTGTCCAGAAGGCTTGGTTCGGACTTATACAGTTTGATGCGGTGACAGGATGTGGAAGCGCAGAGTACAGTAAGCACGAATAGGGGTTTAATATAAGACATTTTCTGTTCAAAGAAAAAAACATATGAATCAGTTCTCATAAAAAAAAAAAAAAAATCTGTATACCTTTTCTGTAATTTCTCAGCCCAGGGGAAAACTCGACGCATTAAATCGGGTGGTTTCGATCTGAATGCCCCCCCCCAAAAAAAAAAAAAAAAATCCTCTTGAATATTTTTCGTTCCGACCGGGGGAGACAATTAATTCTCGTGTTTCTTTAACCGGAGACCCTGGACCCTAACACCCTGTATTATTAAAGGTGATTTACGACGGTATATTTACGACATTAGTTGGACATCACCTCACCTCAAACCTGTCTTACGACTATCAGCGTCCTGGCGCTCTCAAGCGTTACCGGACTGTGAGCATATACGGGCTTGCCCTATGACTGTCATGAACCAAAGTTGTGGCACTCGTTCAGTATTCTTTTGCTTGTGGTGTCTTAAAAGTTATTCTAAAATAGCCCAGGAGTATTCTTTAAAAAGAAACATCCGCACTGATAGTTTTATGCGCAAAGTTTTTTTTTTTTGTTTTGTTTCAGCTCCTTTTCAACTCCAATACATTTCAGGCTATGGTCCGACACATGCTGTCTAAATGTAACAGGACAGGGAAGAATAACTGCATTTTTACAGATATTTTTTAAGATATTAATTTATCCTGCTGTTGTATGGAGTGATCGATACATCTACATGGATAATTTCCTATATATTTACAGGAAAAAAACTTACCTTGTGTAAGATGAAATGGTTGCAATATGTAGTGAAATATGGAAAAGGCTGAGAATTAATGTTTTCTTCTTCTTCTCCTCCTCCTCTCTTTTTTGTGTCTTGATAAGTTCCCCACGCGAAAATTGCAAAACCAGTCTGTATTTAAGATAAAACCTAATTCCATAAATAGCCGTTCCGTTAAAATGCAATTCTCTGCGTGAACAAACGTCATACATATAAAAGACAAGCCGCACAGCTACTAAGACGTGTTGTTCCAAAGGCAACCCTGAGTGGGGAGGGCAGAGCCATAATCGCAAATGCCTTTTATAGTAAGTTACACTGTGGACCCGTATCTCTGAAATGACCATTAGATGATTGAATCATCTGTACTTAAACACCATAGACTGATGCAGACCATGCGGCGTGGCACATATCCATCACCGCGTCAAAATGCCTAGGTAGCTATAAGTAAATTTTTCGTGAACCCCCTAAAAGTTACCCCCAAATCAATTATAAGTGGACACAAGTGAAAAGTTTGAAAGAAACATTCATGAAAACAATTAAGTGCGTTTTGGCAATATCGAAAGTGTATTGCATCTAGCTTAGCTGGAATGTGTGACCATCATTGCCCTGTCACATCTCACTTTAAAATTTAATTGTAACACCTGTAAAGGCAACGACATTGTATTCGTACAATTCTTAAGCATTCTTTAATCTTGTCACATCGTTTGGACTCGTTGATGTGTAATGAAAAGCTTCGTGAGTATTTTCTGTTCTTTTGTGCTGTTTTCATCATGCTAGTAAGAAAGGGTGTGTCAATAATGAATATTAAACAATGAAAAAAAATCATAAAAAATGAAATGTATATTTAGATTTTCTCTTTTGCATTAAAGTTTTATTTATCTGAAGTTAGAAATGATAATCTTTTCGTTATAACAATAGTGTTAAGTGGCAATAATTACAGGTAAACAGGATATAACAATGTTAGTGAGAGAGAAAGTGAAGTTCAAGTAATGATTTGATGGGTTTGTGTGTTAGAAGGTGAGTGAAAGATGTAATTGATACAGGCCAAGAGACATTGATGACAAAGGTCTTTATAGGAATAAGTTATTAAGACAGGTCAGTATGGAACTGGTTAGTAAAGAAATGGCATTATAGGTTTTGGATACTGAAACAAGACAGCATGGAGTAGTTTATTAGCTAGCTGCTTAGTGCTGTGCAGTTGAGTGAAAGATGTAATTGATACAGGCCAGGAGACATTAATGACAAAGGTCTTTATAGGAATAAGTTATTAAGACAGGTCAGTATGGAACTGGTTAGTAAAGAAATGGCATTATAGGTTTTGGATACTGAAACAAGTCAGTATGGAGTAGTTTATTAGCTAGCTGCTTAGTGCTGTGCAGTGGCTTAGTGTGTAGCACTGATTTGGAGACAGCTCAGGTTTACTGTGACCCTGTTATAACCACAGTGAGATTTAATTTCCTATCAAGCCCATTTACAAAATACACAGGGTAACAACAACAACAACAAAATATATATATGCTTGAAAAATGTAGCTGGTGATTCTTTGTTTACAGAAATGCACATATATATCTATTATCAAATAAAAGTAGCCTTCCAGTTAATACTTATGAATCCAACAATATTTCGCCTGAGACAGGTAGACCCCTCAAAGATGTTTCTATCCAGTTCAAATATATGGCCCTCCCAGTAAGGGATACTGCACAGTAGTCCTTAGTGCTGGTCTCAGCAGGCAGTCCTTTTATTTTTCCATCAGCAACCAAAAGGTGCATTCTACCAAAAAGGTAAGAATGTCAGTCCATGAAATTATAGAAATAGTATCCATACCCTTAAAATAAATACACATTCCTCCTTGATTGAGATTCTCTAAACAGTTCAATATAAAGACATATGCTGTTCGTAAACACCATATACTTACATATGTTGATTTGTAAATTCTTTTTACCAACATATGACTTCATAGGACACTTGGGTACAATAGGATTGTGACAAGCTTTCCTCACCATTCCCCAGCTCAGGTGGATCTCCTCTGCTCTTTCATTAACCTTAATATGAGGCCTCCACCTCAGCTCAGAAAAAAGGACTGCCGAGGTTACAGTGGTTACACTGAGAAGTGGTTGGAAGACAGATGGATGAGTTTCTCCTAGAACTCTCTCACTGAGTATTGAGTATCTCACTGAATATGGCTGTGTGTGTATGAGAGTTTATAAATTCTTGTATACATATTTCTTGTCGTCAATGTTTTGTTACTTTGATGAATGTTTTACCAAGAATAATTCATGCAGCTGTTGTGGAAGTAAGATTTTCACATATTTCAATTAAAAAATTCTATCTAGCAAGACAGCTGCATATTTTAATTGTTTTACTTTGAATAGGGGTAGCATGGTGGTACACTGTTGCCTCACACATCAGGGACTGGGGCTTGAGTTGCTTCGTGTGTCTAGAGCAGCGGTGGCCAATCTTATCCACAAAGGGCCAGTGTGTGTGCAGGTTTTTGGGGTAACCTTTAGGTCAGCTGTTCAAACCCAGGTGTGAGGACTCCTCAGCCAATCAGTCCTCTAATTAGTAATCTAATTAGGGAGCTGCACCAAAAACCCGCACACACAGCGACCTTTTGCAAATAAGATTGAGCACCCCTGGTCTAGAATTTACATGTTCTCCCAGTGCCATCAAGGGGGTTCCTTCTGGTGCAGTCAAAAAACATAGCAGGGTGAATCAGAGTTGTCAAATTGTCTTTTTGTGTGCCCTGTGATTAGTTGGGACCCCATCCTGGGTTATTCCCTGCTTTATGCCTATAGCTTCAAGGATAGGCTGCAGATGCCTGCAACCCTGCATAGAACAAGCAGGTATAGAAGATGGGTGGATAGTTTGAATAGTGTGATTGTGGTACATAGCATCATATTCATGGCAAGCATACTGTAAAGATGCCTTACATATAACATCATGTGTACCATCCTTTTCCACAGAGAAATACATGGAGGTAAGGGTTTCTTATGGAATTGTCTCATGCCCTCACAATATCCATCTTGGTTGCAGTGACAATGCTGACCTCTTCGTACCATGTCACATGACCTTAGTCATACTGTACACTGATTGAAGTAATTCATTGACAGAAAAAGGGAAAGTGAGTACAGTGAGCAGGGAAAAGTGTGGCAACACCGCAAGCTATCCTTGTGCATCCATTTAGCCTAGCGTATCACAAAATCTCCAAAGCATTCAAGCAAAAAGATTGATAAGTGTTTATCAAATTAAATGTTGGGAGAGCACACATAACATTGGATAAGCTGCCTAACTTGGTGGTACCCCCTCCCTCTTCCCTCCCTGCCATATAAGCAAAAACAGATGGTTCCCTGCATCTGTCTGGAGAACTAGCATTTTTGCAAGCCTGCATCGTCTCTTTAGCTCTGTGTACACAATGCCTCCTACTGCTCAAACACGTGTAATAGCAGAGACAAATACAAGAACCTGCCAAGTCAAACAGAGATGCCAAGGTTTTGCTGGAAGAATAACTGTTGTGTGGATTTCTAAAAATGAAAGAATATGAGGAATGCCCAGTTTCTACTGTCCCTACTGTCTGGTTTTCCAACCCTGGGGGACACTGTATAGACACGACATTGACAGCGGGTGCCCGCAGGCTAGGAGCCAGGAGGGTGGGACTACACCACACCCTGTATGGGAGCTGCAGAGGAGGTCACGACACAGAGAATGCCATGCTCTCACTCACGTTTATCAACACCCACTCTACCCGTATTCAGAGGACCAGGACTCATCATCATGTTAAGCTTTGAAGCAAAAGTTGTCAGTGAAAAGTACATTTTCCTTGCCATCCAATATCGAACCCATTTAAGGGTGCAAAGTAAAGCATTAATCACTCTCAGAGCACTCTACTCTGGAGTGTTTAGAGTGCCATAAAAAAGAAGAAATATGTAAAAGAATAAGTAAATAAATGTTCAATAAGAGTAAAATAAAAGAATAAGAAAATACAGGCTTTTCTTTATTGCTTTTTCCATATTGCTTTTGCCTTTTCCTAATTGATTTTACTTTTTCTCGAATGGCCAAGCTGTCAATCAACTGGCTTTGGGAGGGCCTTCCCACAGGAACATGCCCCCTCAAACAGACTGAGTAGCAAAACATGGCTGATGTTAGTCAGGGAAAGTGTAAAACAGATAATTATTTGCTTATATTAAAGGCAGTTGGATTAAACAGGGATCTGTCCAACTTCCCGAAGGACTTGTGGACCATGGACATTGATGTATGGCTAGCAACTGGGTTTCCTGTCAACATATTTTGCAGAATCTTTAAAATTTATCTGGCTAACTGTCTAATAGTTTTTGTGAAGTAGCCCCTTATAAGGAAAACTAGTTTTATTTGGCTAGCCAACACTAACCACCCCCACTTTGTTTGTAGAACACAAGGCTCATCATCTTGGATGTTTTTAAATAAATGCTGACAAAAACTTCACAGTTACACAGAATATAAATGAATGATACTAAATATTTAATTGATGAGTAGTCAATATAGTATATAACTAGGTATGATTTTACCCAAAAATCCAACAAATCAATGATTGACACAAATCCACACTTTATAGCTTGGATTCCAGGTGTTGCTGAGGATTGCAGTGATCCATTTGCTTCTTTTTTTAATTTTCAGCAGTCTATAAAAAGATCCGTTTTCTTGGTCTTTCCTCTTGTAGATGTATTTTCACAGCATTCAAGCTGAAGTTAATGCTACCATAATCTTTTTGCCACTCGGTGGGTGTAACCAGAATATATTCCTCCTACTAATTTGAATACCCGCTAAAGACTACTAGGCCTGGGCAGGAAGGCCCACCCAAAGCCAGCTGATTGACACCTTGGCCTTTCAGGAAAATGTAATAGGGAAAAGGCAAAAGCAATAAAGAAAAGCATTTCATGTTTTATTTGTATTTATTTTATTTTATTACATAACATTTATTTATTTGCACTCCTATGACTCAATAGAAAGGGGTGGACTATTGAACATAAGGTTTTTGAATATTTTATTAAATTAAGTTCACCACATATACTGAACAGGAAAGTAAAAGAAAGAAAACATATCTTTTTGGGGACTGGAAAAAAGCTAATGCTAACTATGACAACCATAACCCCTACCCAGCCCTAACCATAACCATAAGTGACCAAACAAAATGCAAGAGTTTTTGCATTTTTAGTTTTTTCATTGCAGTCATGGATTTTTATTAGTGCTGTCAAACAATTAAAATTTTGAATCAGATTAATCACAGGGTTGCTGTGGATTAATTTAGATTAATCACGATTAAATATCTTTCATTTTTAATCTATATTAATCGCATTTCATTTTGCATGAGCAAACAGACTCAAGACAAAAGGGAATATATATGCACTTAACATGTTTATTGAACATCTTGAACATGAGTCGGATGCATTCCATCTGCCACAGAAGTGCAATACCATGGACCCATATCAAAAAGCAAGATTTTTTGCTTAGCCGGACAACTTGTCATATTTAAGGTACCTCAGTTTAAATGGTCTTTATCTTTGTTCACTTACAATTAGCCCGAACTACCGTAATCCAACAAATAATCCGACTAATCATGAAATCCAATTCTAGCCCGGTTAGCAATATCAGTTGATAACACAGTACGAGGGGTGCTTTACGTGTAAAACTCCGTAGCAACACATCCACAGATAAGTTGGACGGTATAGTCTGTGCGACCAATTTAATGAGCCACAAATGAGAAGTACAGTAGTGCTTAAACAGTATAAAACTACAACTTTCCCTTCTGTTGATAAAAGGCGCAGCCATCTCAGATTCTGAACTAGGGATCCTCTGTGCTGCTCCGAGATATTTCTCGGATCTCCGAGAAACGGGAGCGCGCATGTCGTCACTTCTGGCTTCAAAATTCATAATCCGACTCGGAATATGAGTTCCCAGGGCAAATGTAATGCACCAAAACTGGCCGAAATGGGTTGACAGAGACATTTCAGAGATTTTGAGTCATTCTGCGCTGCAGATGGGTTAATTGCGTTAAAAATTTTAATCAGATTAATCATGATGATGTATTAATCCGTGTGGACCCATTAATTTTGACAGCCCTAACTTTTATAAAATAGAGTTTTCCCATATCGGGACCAGGAAACAGCTATTCATCACATAAGGTCCATACCAGGAACACACACACACTACCAGTCACAGCTTCTCATTCAATGGTTTTTCTTTATCTTTATTGTTTTCTACATAGTGATATATCTATCTATCTATCTATCTATCTATCTATCTATCTATCTATCTATCTATCTATATATATACAGTATATATATATATATATAATATGTATATATATCTGTGTATGCATACATATACAGATACATCTATATATACATACACACATAACACAATATTTTATATGACACAGGAAACACCATTAATTCCTTGATTGACATTTTTCCATCTTAACATATGCAATGAAAGGTCTCCAAACATGCAGAAACTTGGAGCGAGAATCTGATGAAGTATAATACATTTCTTTAAGATACAAACAGGAAACCATATAATTTAGCCAGTTTTTAAAACAAGGGGGGAGACAGATTTCCATTTCCCCAGGATAATTCTTTTTGCTACAACTATACCAATCATGAGGGACTGTAGTACTAGAGGAAAAGTCAAAGGGCCCTATTTTCCACTGGCACGCAAAGTAGTTTTGCTAGTTTTATACCATTGCATTGCTCATCTTCATGCCATACGTTGTTGGAGTACGCCGTCTCCACCGGGTTCGTTGATCAGAGGAGATTCACAGCAGAGACGTGGAGAAGTTGCAGGTCCAAGTTTATTCTCTGAGCAATTGAAATCGGGAGCGACCGTCTGACATACATTCAGCATGTACAGTAAGAAGCTCAACCATATGTATCAGCTCGATTCCTTTATAGCTTGTTTGGGCCTTTCCCCCCCCCCTCTCTGTACCTTCCGTCTCGTCACGTATTACGTGTCAACCACATGTTGGACATTTGCTCTAGTTAGCTGGTTAGTACTTATCCTTCTGGAAAGCTAAAGATAAGTGAAGGCCACTTACGTTCTCTGTCTGCTCCCTCTATCTGTCTCAATTCGGTCACCCTGCCCTGCC
>JAODLC010000065.1:30199677-30210147 GCA_026781145.1 Hippopotamyrus pictus | reverse complement strand
GATATTTGAAGAAATGTGTGATCATGCCCCAGTCAGTGAAAGTGTGTTTCCTACCCCTAGGCTCCTAAGGGTTAAAAAGGGAAACCACAGTAGCAATGACTTGCCACTGAGTGCCGTCCGTTTACAAAACGAGCAGAAATGTGCGTACACTATGTCTGGAGCTGCCGTAAGAATGTGCGCAGCGGTATGCCAAGTTTCGTTTTTATACATCTCGAACATGAGCGTGGAAACGGCCGTACACAACATTTTCATGCGTACGCACCGTTTATACATGAGGCCCCTGGTCTTTCTACTGTCACTGTTCTCAGGATATACGACATACACAGGGTTGTTTGGTACTTGTTCCTTCACCACATACACAGCTTTTTCCCAGTAGGTCCGCAACTTTCCTGGGCCTCCTCACTCCCCAAGGTTCCTAACCAATACTCGATCTCCTGCCTTCAGCACAACCCCGCTCACTTTCTGGTCGTACTGAGATTTCCCTATCACACTTGACTGCTGACTGTGACTCTCAGCGATCTTGTATGCTTCACTCATCCTGTGTGCCCACTGCTTTGCGTACCCCTTAGGCGTCTTCCTCTGGCTCCACCAGACCAAAAATTAGATCAACTAGGAAATGGGGATGTCGTCCATACAACAGGTAAAAAGGAGAGTACCCCGTAGACTCGTGGCGGGTACAGTTGTATGCGTGTACAACCTGAGGTAAGTAGTTCTTCCATCTCTCCTTTTCTCTGTCTGTCAATGTCCTCAGCATTTGCAGGAGGGTTCAGTTGAACCTTTCCACGGGGTTCCCTTGCAGGTGGTATGGCGACGTGCGGGAGTCTGAGGGTCCGGAACAATTCGATTTTAAATTCACGGCCCTGATCGTGATGCAACTTAGCTGCATACCCAAAGCGTGGGATATAGTCCTGGAATAATCACTCTGCTGCAGTCCGCCCTGACTTGTTTTTAGTTGGGTAAGCCTGAGCAAACCTGGTGAAATGATCCATAACTACCAGGATGTACTCATGCCCCCCACGGCTTGGCTCCAAGTGGAGGTAATCTATACACACCAGCTCCATAGGTGAGTGCGTTATAATACAACTCATTGGTGCTTGGACATGTGCGGAGGGCTTCTTTTGCTTGATACAGGGACACTTCCTGGTAACGTACCCTTCTATCTCAGCTTTCATATATGGCCAGTAAAATCAATCCCTCGCCAAACTGAGTACTCTCTCTGTCCCCACATGTCCCATCCTGTCGTGGAGGTGCTCAAGGGCCAGCTGTTTATATTTGTTTGGCAGGACTAGTTGCTTTCTCTCCATCGTCCTTCGGTAGAGAAGTCCCCCTTCCACATGGAGTTTACGCCACTCATACATGAGCTTCCTGCTGGTCCCTGTCAAGCTTCCTCTCATTTCCTCTGTTGGATCAACACCATCCACTTTCCACTGTCTTACTTGCAAAATCACTGGATCATCTCTTTGGGCTGTGATCAGTTCTTCCAGTCCAATTGTCGGTAGGCAGGTGGGAGATGCAAGGTGAGAGCAAGGTGAATATTTGTATCAACATTAGATGTATATTCAATGTTGCAAAACTGATTTTACATTCTCCTGCAATGACAACAGTCCACTCATACCTTGATCCTCAGTCTCAAGTAAAGATTCACTTGACATAAAGGCAGTGATGTACTCAAAACAACCCTCACTGTCCTGCAGGTCCAGTTCAGATGAGTCTTTACCCTGTACAGGACCGATGATCTTGGCAATGCGGAACAGTTCATCAGCAAGTAGTGTGATTAGGTCTTTTCGGATGTCCCACACCAAGCATTTCCTCGTACAATACGTCATGATCTCATTTTTTGTCGCCCCTTCCGTTGCAGCCTCGGCCTCAGGATGGAGATAATCGCCTGCAGATCACCTGACATGCACCTTGTGTCTCGTCGTCTGTGGATGTAGCAGCCGCCGGCCTCTAGCCCAGCGCCGCCAGGTCCCAATGATCCTGAAATGGTTGGATCAGCCTTCCCGTGTCACGTGAGGCTCATCCCAGACGAGCCCCCAAGAATCTGTTACAAGTCTCGTCTCTGAAGACCCGACAGCCAGATTACTGTAATTACAGGAAAACAAACGAGAGTCCGGAATCGCGTCTTGTCTCTGCCAGCTCCTCTGTACATGTAGGTATCTTTACTGGCTTCTTCAAAAGAAATAATGTCTCATTACTACTTTTCATCGTTTATCTCTTCCATTCATTCTCTTGACCCTGTATTCTCCGCATTTTGTCTACTTTTAACATTCAACAAGCTCTCATTCATACCCTTTTTGTTATAGCTGGTATTGATATTGGTATTGGTAACTGTTGAACTTGATATGCTACAACCATATAAAACTTGCACGTTTTGCCTCGGCTTCCGCCTGTTTGCGTAGCACACTCTCATGTTTCTAAGAAAAGTGATTCCAAAGTGAATCTTTACTCACTGAAACAGTTTCACCACATTGTTGTTCTTTTTGTACATTATTGTCATCTATACGTTTGATAAGAATAGTACACTTGTATGATTTATCATTTTCCTTTGTGAAATACTTTGCGAATTCCATCTCGGCCAATTTCTGTAACAGTCTTGATAATTGTACAGATGAATTCTGGTTAGATTTGGGCACGCCTCAGTATTGTAGTGTGAGCGGTATCGGAGCGAAATTGGAGCGAGACAAAGCGACCGCTCCAGCCTTAATTAAAAAAACCGCTCCGCGCTCTGACCAAATTCCACCCGCTCCGCTTCTCGCTCACATGCTTGGGTCCGGAATCATGTCTTGTCTCTGCCAGCTCCTCTGTACGTATGAGCGGCAGCTGCAGATAGCGCCCGTATACGTGATTTTCCCGCATCAAAATAAGAGTCTCCGCTCAAGAAGAAAAAAAACGTAAGAGTTCCCATTTAGTGTTTAGTATTGTCATATTTGTTAGGCACATTTTGATATTTGTATATTGACGCATTTTCTGTAGGCACCACACATTGGTCTAGATTTTATGGGGTTTTAAACATCTCAATAAGCTTAAACTTGGAGTTAAGAGTTTTACAATATGTTTGCACTATGTTTACTTCTTTGCATTATATGTACTGTCTTTGCACCTTGTCTATTTGATATTGTACAATGTGCATGTTCATCTGTGGACTTGCTGTGTTCTTGTGCTGTATGCACCAGAATTTCCCCCTAGGATCAATAAAGTGCATCTTAATCTTTATTTTAATCAAAACACAGAAGACTTAGGAATTAATGAGAAAATCTCTGTCATAGATTGTAAAAGTTACAAATTATGAAAGTAAACAGTGGAGTTATATTTCCTAAAAGTATGTTTATATGAGGAACATTCCTTCTTGAATTTTTCCTGCCTTAGTATAGCTAATAAAGAAGTCCTAACCAGCAACCCCATCTGTTTCAACTCCATGTGTCCAGTGGGTTTCAGGGAGAAAATGAGGCTGACGTTGAGCTCCGCAGTGGCCGAAGGCTGTATAAATTATAGATTAGGGAGGCCTTTGTTTCTTTAGAAACTGTGAGATGGTGTCTGATGTGGAAAGTCTCGGGAGAATCCCCGCAGACTGCAGAAAGGTATAAAAATCAAAGACCTGAAGTTAGGAAGTTACACTCTGATGTGAATTACAATGCAGCTGTGAAGGAAGTGGCTCTTTTCTGGCAAAGATTTATTATTATTATTATTATTATTACGTAAATGTTGCATTATTGTTTATTTAAAAATTCATAAAAAATTTTATGTAGCATAAAGCACAAGGTGGAAATAACATTTATGGGTGTGTCCAAATCCATTTTGACGGCGGAAAAAAAAATCTTGGTTGTTCTAACTCTCTTAATTATTCAGAGGTGTGTTTTTGGACGTAACATGCAAGGAACTAATTGGAATGACACGTCATCTCACCTTTAAAAGGCAGCAGTGCACGATATACGGCAGATTGCTATTATAACATGCATTTGCCCAGCAAACCAGATTGGTTTTCACCCGAGGAAATGGACATGCTCAAGCGTGAGGTGAAAATCCACAAGCATATCATCTATAGGAGCAGCACTGTTCCACCTAACCCTTTCGAGGTGAAGCAGGTGTGGGATGAGGTCATGTACTCATTTTCTGGAGCAGTGTTGAAAGCGGTATAGTGATGTCAGAAGACAGCAAAAACAGAGGGCTCTATTTTGCTGATCAAACGCAAAGCATAAAGCGCAAAGCACAATTAATTTTATGAGCATGTCCAAATCCATTTAGTTATTTTGATGGTGGACAAAACAGACTTTGCACCAGTACAAGGCACAAAAAGGTTGTCCTAACTCTCTTAATTATAATTATTATAGGAAAGTTTTAGGCATAACAAGCAATAAACCAATCAGAAAGGCTGGTCACCATGTGGGGCATGATGTATGGCAGATTGGTGTTACAATGGTGCATTTGCCCAGCAATCCAGATTGCTTTTCGCCTGAGGAAATGGACATGTTCGTGTGTGAAGTGAAAATGCATGAGCACATCATCTACGGGAGCAGCACTGTTCCACTTAAGCCTTTTGAGGTGAAGCAGGCATGGGACTAGCAGCAAGTGTGTCCTCATTTTCTGGCATCATCAGATCATCGGCGCAAGGTCCAAAAGCGTCATAATGATGTCAGAAGACAGAGAAAGCAAAAGCTCGCTGCTGAATGAGCATAGCAGCTGGGAACATGGACTTAATTATGTTTGAGTGTGTGTGTGTGTGTGTTTTATTTTAATTTTGGGTCTGCAGTTCACAAATTATAAATAAAAGTGCAATCTTTGTTCAAACAAAACACAACCTACAGTTTTTAAGGTGTTTTAAAATGTTCAAATAAAAGGCAATATGGCTGTTAAATTGTCTCACAATTTAAATTTCTTACAAAGGGGCAAGCTGATCCCTCCTTACCCGCTGTGACGATCCCTGTCGGGTGAGCCAGGAATCAGGCGATAGAGCCGTGAATACTAGCAAAACAGGGTTTATTCAGACAAACAGCATCACGAGGGAAGCACACGGCGAACTCAGGTTAATGACAGACTTGGGGAAACTAACTCAGACGCGGACTAAATATGCAAAACAAGCAGGAAAGAACAGGTAACAGGTGATCACAATCGGGAATTAACACGAGGTAATGAGGTGGGCGTGGCACACAGGAGGATCGAACGGGCAGGTTATGACACCTGCACTGCTGCTGCTGTACTCTCCTTTGTTGGCATTGGCACGTGCAAGTCAGCATCACACCTCAGCATCAGTCCTCTAATGTGTTCTCATTTATGTTGTGTTTTTTTTTTTTTAAAGATTGCACATTTATTTATATCTTGCGAACTGCAGACCCAAAATTAAAATAAGCTAGCAGCTAGCAGTGAGTGTGTCCTTGTTTTCTGGCATCACCAGATCATCCGCGCAAAGCCAGCTGTGCAGATTTAGCCAAAAGGCACTTCCATTCAACTCCAGGACTGTTTTGAGCACATACACTGAGTCTTTTTTGTACAACAAGACATAGAGGAATCCACAACCACTGTCTTGTTTTTTATATAGAACTGAGTAGACAGCATTACTGTTAGGAAGCACATTCAAAGCTACCCAAACAGTAAACTATGGATTACAACAGACATCAAGCTTCGACTAAAAGAGCACAATGCAGCCTTCAGGTCTGGAAATGATGAATTTTACAGTGTTGCCAGATCTAAACTTGAAGTGAGCAATCAAAAATGCAAAGGTAGACTACAGGGGGAAGGTTGAAGGCAATTTCAATGATGGAGACCCCCAGCGTGTATGGTAAGGCATTGAGCACTTCACAAACTACAAAGGCAGTAAAGACTCAACCACCAGCAGCAGCGACTCACTAGCAGAGGAACTCAACCACTTCTTGCCTGTCTCAAGGTGAGGGAGGTACAAGGTGACTAGTTGACAGAGGCAGAGACGGGAATGGCACTGGCAGCAGCTGCTAACAGTATGGCATTTACTATTAGCACAAATGATGTCAGAAGAATATTCTTCAGTGTCAAACTAAGGAAAGCCGGTGGCCCAGATGAAATTCCAGGCAGGGCACTCAGAGACTGCGCAGATCAGCTGGCAGAGGTGTTTAGCAACATCTTTAACCTCTCTCTATCACAATGCATTGTCCCCAAATGCCATGTCTGCCACTGTTGTGTCTGTCCCAAAGACAGCAATCACCAACCTTAACGACTACAGACCTGTAGCTCTCACCCCCACTATAATGAAGTGCTTTGAGAAAATGGTCCTGAGACATATTAATTCTCCACTTCCACCCACCCTGGACCAGAACCAATTTGCCTACAAAGTCAACAGGTCAAGAGAAAATGCCATCAATTCAGCGCTCCATAATGTACTGACTCACCTGTAACACCAGGGGACATACATGAGAATTTTATTTGTTGACTTCAGCTTCACCTTTAACACGATCATCCTCAGCAGCTTTGTGCTTTACGCTTTGCGTTAGATTGTCAAAATAGAGCCCAAAATGTAGTTTTTGTTGGTCAAAAGCACAATGTCATTTCGCTGCCTTAAAATAGCAACACACTGACAATGCACCCAGCTACACCTCATTTAAAAAACATCACTCCTACTAGCATAAAACAGGTGCAAAATCAAGTGCTATTTTGATAATGTGCGCTCATGGCATAAAAATGTGGAATGCAATGGTATGAAACTAACAATACCACTTTGCGTTGTGCTTTCTATTGGTCTGTTAAAGGCTTAAAGTTTTTGGTAACTCATTACATGATTTCATTGCTGCTGAATCCCTTTTGTGTAATTTTCAATAACTTTGCAATGTGACTTCACAAGCACTGCTAAGATCGTTCTCAAGAATTTAACATCAATCAACAAAAGGTATATATGTGTGTGTATGTGTGTATAATTGTGTCACTGTTGAATAGTGGCCAATGTCATCATAACTGGTTACTCAGCTGAATTTTTCACCCTACACACCACACACCTCTGAAATGTGTCCTTTGCATTATATTTCGGGGATAGTCTCCAGTCTTGAAATGACCTGGCAGTGGATAAGCAGTTATAGGAAATAACTAATACCTGAACCTGCATGTAAAAAATGTGGAATACAAACCTGTAATTCAAGTAATGTAACACAAATGTAGCATTGACAGTGATGTAGTTATAATTTTACCAAATATATTGTAGACTCTGCTGCCAAAAAGCTGTTGAAATGTATTTGACTTTGTAAGCAATTTAATTCTGAACTGTTAAATCATGCGTTGCCCTATGGTGCTAGAGCAGAATGGATTACAATGGATACACCTCTTGGCTCTTGTGTGACAGCTCATATGTCAGCTATGCAGCAGTAGGTAGACTAGGATTAGCTGAAGTGCAGTGAAATGACCGCTAATTACATTCAGTACAGACCATAAAAATCCACAAAGAGTGGAACCCAAGATAGACCAAGATGAGAATGACAACTATCTTCTGCTAAAGCCCAGTGTTATGACAGGCTCTACCCACCATCCTAAAAACAACTTATAATTAATGGTCAAACGGGCTAAACATTTGATGGACTTTTGACCTTTTTCTAAAATCAATTTCCTTGTAATAGAAGGAAAATGTTATGCGGTTTGACATTGCACTATTAGAGAATTGGATATGAATAGCTTATTGGATCATTTGAATGTACAGACATGCAAATTTACAGAAAAATTGGTCCATTTTGGAGAAATGTCACACAAGAGGAATAATAGGATTATTACATGAAACAGGGGCCAGTCTTTTTGGCCTGGGGTCTGGAATGCCTCTGTTTAGATAACAAAGCAATGACATCAATTAGCCCAGTGCTGCTGGACACGCTGTCATTTTTGGTTACACTGTGTAACGGAGTGGTGTCTCTGAGGCTAGGGCTCTGTATCAGTAACTGGAAGGTTGCTGGTTCAAATTCCGTGAATGCTCTGAGTGATTCTACTCTGTTGGGCCCTTGAACAAGGCCCTTAACCTACAATTGCTTTGTTCTGGGTATGACGTTAATCTATATCCAGCCCTTTAAGGAGGTCCTCCAACTTACAGGGAAAGACTTGGGGGTTGGAGGCAGGATTGGCACTCCAGCCACCGGAAAAAACCTCACACTGGTCCAATTGGACTAATGTGGTGCTGAGGGATCGCCTGCCACATGGCTGCACTCAGGTTCTCATCCCTGAGGTGGTTTGTTGTGTGGTGGGTGCGGCAGTGCACTGTAATCAGTGCATGCTCCTTCTCTCTCTCTGTCTCTCTCTCTCTCTGTGACATACTGTACAGAGGCCATTTTAACCAATTCAACTGAGCTCTTGAATTCACTAGTGTGAGGGAAAAGTTATTTTGCCAAGTTTCTTTACAACATTTACTTCTTGGATACACACCAAACAGAGACCACGACCAAAGCTCATGTATACATAAAAATAGAGATACAAATTTGTAAATAGAGATACAAAAATCTCATTTGGTCTTCATACATTTATACTCCCAGTTCTGCATTATTTTTTCACACTTCTATCTTCCCAACAAAATCACTATGAAGTTACATTAAATACTGATTATATATGAGACATGGGGCATAAACTGTACTTCATCCTTAGGAATAACTGAAATATTAACTTGATTGTGTTAATTGACCAATTAGTATTAAATAGAGTGTAAACACAAAGGCTGAGACTCCTACAGGCAGTTTCATAGATTTATGTTAAAAGCTTTTCCTACATTCAGTGCTAGCTTGCCCACACAGTATCATGCATCCTGCAGCTGTCTGGATCATGGTCTGTTCTGATGCAGTGCTGCTCACCTGACATGCTATTTAAAAAGTGTACTACACTGTCAGTCACTCATAAATTACACCCTCAGCATTCTCTGGTTGCTCTGTAATCCAAATTCTCTTTAAATGTTTGAGTCTGTTGAAATTAGAGTTGTCACAGTCATGTAAAGGGTAGTAGACCATAGCGTCCATATATATACACCTGTCAGATCTCTTATGGAAACTTAAACGCACAGTATGAACTTCACACTAATATTAACTTTTTTCAAAAGCGTTAAGTTAAATGACAGCTTACCTTTGATTGGCACTTTAAGTACCTATTATTTTAGGTCTAGACACAGGAAAACAGACAGCTCCTCTGCAGAGTTTCTTGCTTTGTAGAGTGAAGATTCAATAAAATATCTATACTTCTTGTGCAATTGAGTCTGTTGCATAATTAATTTCAGGCTGTGCTGGTGAGCATTGGGATAACTGAACACCCCTCAATGAGACTTCTAGTATTAGATGAGATGCTGCCTAGTCCATCTAACCACAACTGCACCACAGCCAGAAGACAAGCAAATGATCTGTACATGTAGGGATCATGCAGGCAAGGAAAATCAAAGAGAAGGACATTTGATATCCTCAATATACAATGATATGTATCCCACTGTGTATGTACTCTCCTCAGTGTGTAGGTATAGGCATTACTCATGAGAGACAGGTGGGACACATCACACACAGTATTCAAAACTGTGGTGTTTGTCCCACCCAATATTTTCCAGGATTTCGCTTTTGAATTATGAATGAACTTTGCAGGATATTTCAGTTGTCATCTAACCTACTGACCAAGGGGAAAAAACTTTTAGCCAGCAATTTCAGTTGGGTATGCATGAACTCATGAACTAATATATACAGTCAGTATTGAAATTGTCGGGTAGCCTATACATAGGTATACAAACAAGGTCATGACTCTTGATTGTCACTTAATGGATCTGCCCCCCCAATTTTGAAACACAGTACAAAGACTTTGTTCTGGTGTGTTTGGTCTGTCTCACCTGGTCATGTCTCATTAATACACATATTGCACAATAAGTTATAACAGATACAGCACTAAGTACAGGCAGGGTAGCAGTAGTATAACACAAGTGCAGATAGGACAGAGAATTTTCAAGGCAGATATAGTACAAAGAGAGTGACCAGAGTACCAGAGGTCAGCAGTAATTTTGCTTGTTCGCTTCCTTTTATTGAGGTTTTCCTCTGCCCTCATACTTCCTGAATAGGCTGCAGAATCCGTCTGAGCCTGTATTGGATAAGCAGTTGGAAAATAGCTGGACAGACCTTTGGTTATCCTTACTTATATAATATCTTAGTGTGTCCTGTACACCGTTCAGACTACTTTAGGCTGTATCCTGTTCAGTATTATGTTGTTCACCAAGCAAAAATGTTTCTCAAAAATCCAGTCAGTCATACCACAGGTTTATGTACATGACCTAAATAGTAAGGGTGTAACGGTTCACAAAAATCACGGTTCGGTTCGATACGACACAGTGGTGTCACGGTTCGGGATGTTTTCTATACAGCGAAAATAAAAAAAAAAATGCCAGATAATTTCTTTGATTTTTTTCACTTTTTAATTTATCCATCCATCCATCCATTTTCTCCCACTTATCCGAGGTCGGGTCGCGGGGGCAGCAGTCTCAGGAGGGAAACCCAAACTTCCCTCTCCCCGGCCACTTCATCC
>JAODLC010000065.1:30137472-30150361 GCA_026781145.1 Hippopotamyrus pictus | reverse complement strand
ATCTCGAAAACTTATTTCATCAAAACGTTGCAATGGGTCACTTCTGTCTGCAAGAACTTGCCTGGCTGGTGGAAAGCGCTGATCATCATTGACATAGTCCAAGTAATCCATGTGTCCTCCAAATGAAATTAATCTGAAGTTAAATCTGCGTCCTGGTAGGTTTAATTTAAGCCTCAATTTAGTCCTGAAGTTGCTCTAGTCTTCCTCTAGGAAATTAGCCTATTAAATTCTGGACTAGACTAAGTCTTAGACTTTTTAAAACCATGACAGAGAAAGCACATTTCTGTTAGTCTGATTTAAATGGCCATTTTAGTCTAGGACTAGGCTTAATCTTGGTCCGGGAAACCACCCCAAAATCTTCTTGAGACATTTCTTGTTTCTCTTCGCTGACTTTTTCTGGAAAGTCATGGTTATACTGCTGTAATAGCAGGCTTTCAACCCTGGCAATAGATATGCGATTAACTGACATGCCCCGTTCACTGTGACAATAGCCATTATAGTCCTCTCCTTTAAGAGGTCCATTGACAACCCATCCTAGTACTGTTCGTACTGCATATGGCCCATCATCCTTACTATGAATTATTTCCCACGGTTCCATGGCTTTGTAAGCATTACACCCTGTTAAGAGACCAACATCTGCATCTATTCGAGGTAACTGAATTCCATGCAGGTGAGGCCACTTATCAACATTCTCCTGCAGAGGTATGTCTTTCTTGCTTACTGGAATATCTGAGTGTGTAAAAACATCAGGTAAATCAAGGTAAGTGTTCTCTGTCACACCGCACACTTCCAAACCTGACAACAAATAACTCAGTAAGATGGAAGTTTTCTTTCCTTGTATTCCAACTTGCTTCATTAAACTCTCAGAGCAGAATGTGGCCTTGCTTCCATTATCTATAAATGCATATGTTTCTATTATTTTGTTACCCCCTTTTGACTTTAGGCGTACATGTACCATCGATAAAACACAGTCACTGTTTCCGGCCCCGGTGACTCCACAAGTCCCACCCTTAATGGGTAAGGCGTCTGATACAGTACGGTTATATTTACATTATCATCTGTTTGTGTTCTGCTCACATGTACAGCATCATCTTCTTTTGTAACGTGCAATATACTTGGATGTTTCTTGGAACAATGTTCACA
The DNA here is from genome assembly GCA_026781145.1 of Hippopotamyrus pictus. Taxonomy (NCBI): domain Eukaryota; kingdom Metazoa; phylum Chordata; class Actinopteri; order Osteoglossiformes; family Mormyridae; genus Hippopotamyrus; species Hippopotamyrus pictus. The sequence continues at coordinate 30,149,218 of JAODLC010000065.1, read as the reverse complement.
TGAAGCTCTCTTCTTACAGGTTTTACTTAGATGTCCTTGAGTCAAACACATAAAGCACAGTCCCTTTCCCTTTAGAAAGTCCAGTCTTTCGTTGTAGGGTTGCCTTTTGAACTTTTGGCATTCAGCCAGAACATGCAATTTTTCACAGTACAAACATGGCCTTTGAAATGCATTGTTTGACTGCTGAAGGGAGCTATTATTCCCTCCTAATGTCTTATCACACATAGTAGGTGTTGCACTAGTTACAAATGCACATCTCCTTGATTTATATGGTTTTGGCATTTTCGTGTGCAAGTCGTGCCTTACCTTATCATCAACATCTTTTATATCACCAAATATTGGATCAGAAGCAATCTTTGCTTGTCTATCAATAAATCCAACAAGATCTGAAAAACTAGCTCTCCTGCTACTTGCTTCTTGAATATCAAAGGCATAAACTCGCCATGCTTCTCTCAGTCTATAAGGTAATTTGGTGATGATGTCTAAGATTAACAGGATTCTCCATCTCTCCCAAATAGTTAACATCTTGCATTACATTATTGCATCCAGTGAGAAAGAGGGAGAAATCATAAAGGGCCTTAACATTGTTCACCTTGATCGGTGGCCAGTTAAGAGCTTTGTTCATATAAGCGGTTGAGATTTTCAGGTCGGTACCATAATAATGCAATAACAACCTCCTAGTCTCCTTATAGCCTTGATCAGTGCTCATATGCTGGCAGCTTTTAACTAAATGTTTTGCTTCCCCTTTGGTAAACTGCTCTGAATGATACAGTCTGTCACTATCATTGTCTGTTTTATCGTGAATTGCATGTTCAAATGCTCTTACAAATGATTTAAATTCCAGTGGATCACCAGAGAACACAGGTATGTCTCTCTGAGGCAAATGCAACATCTTTTGTTGCTTGACTAACATTTCTGTGATGTTATTTTGCTTTACCATAACTTTACACAAGTCGGCTGGTCTGACGTTTACAGAATTTTGCTGCTTGTCACCATTATTTTTTACCAAATGTCTATTAAGTCGTGGTTCAACAATTTCTTTAAATTCTTCACAGTACCCTGACTGACCCAAAGCTTGCCCTGCTTCATCAGGCAAGTTTCTCTCAATGTAAGAGTCAATTTCTTCTTTGTAATAGTCATTTTCAAACTCTTGTAGCACCTTAATCTTGGCTGTAGAAGCAGCAATAGCAGTATCAATTTCAAGCTGTTCCTTCTTAGCTTTCAACATTAACTCTTCCAAATCCAGTGCTTGCCTTTGTTGCAGTGCAGCAGAACGAGCATGTAATGCGGCTCTTTCCGCTTCTTCTCTGTGTCGCACAGCTGATGCTGAAGATACTCTAGATAAATTTGATGAGCGGCGACTCAGTCCACTTGCTGCAACAATGGAGCCTGTTTTTTTGTTTGCACGGGAGGCAGCCACTGATGCAATCCCGGCAATATCATCATGTTGTGTTGTGACGGTTATCCATCTCTCTACTTCAGCAACAAAACAGTTGAACTGGTTTAACTTTGGCATAAACCATTGTGACTGATCTGCATCCCTTTCATCATCGGGCAACAGCAAAACAACATCGTTGTTTAATTCAGTAAACCCGCTTAACAACTTTTAGAGCTCACTTAAATGCTCATCAAAAATATCAACAGATTTGTCATTTTGCATCAGCTCTTTTATTTTATTCGTTGTTGATGTTAACTGCGACAGCTTGGCTCTTCTAGCACTTATTCTCCTGTTGAGTTGATCTCCCTTACCCTTTTCCATGAGCTTTGAAGCCCTGTTGTGGACAATGCCGGAACTGCAGCTTGAGGCTTTAAACGCTGTTCGATTGTCTTCTTCCATACTATGTTCGCCTTTTCAAACCGCAATGACCATTAAGCACTCACAAGAACTTGATCTACAGCACAATTCATAATATACCTTCGCTACATGTGCTGTATAACTGAGCCCAATGATATCAACACGTTGTTGTTCTTATTCTGCACACGGGTTAGCATAAGGTGCTATCGCTCACGTCTTTCAGCACAGGTGAAACCAATCTCCCTAAATTAATTTGCTGGTCTACCCACTCACCCATAACACTTTCATTGCGTCCAGCTTTGGTATCTGGGAAGTTAACAGTCGTCACTCAGCTTCAAACTAACTTTTCATGATGGGTACATTAGTCGTCTTGCTGGTTAGCCTGGTTGTTTTACTTTAATGTAGTGGTCATCTTCGGTTGGGAACGTTATTCTTTTTGGCACAATCTAAATATTTGACCACTTCTGTGAAATGAACGCCGATAGACTGTTTTACGCGTTAAACTGGTAGGTAACCAATCACGGTAAAACAACCGTGTGGCTCCCAACGTCCACTTCTTTATTCTTACATTCAAAAAACATAAACTTTATTGCTCCTCTGACACACATGCATTACGGCAGTCGCAAACCAAAAACTAACCAGAGAAGCACTTTCATGTATGATATACAGTACTACATAAATTTCAAATTATAATGGCAGGTTAAACACAAAAATATTCTAACCATTTAACTAAACAAAAATTACCATTATGTATAAATGGCGCTTACAAAAGCGGTCCTATTATTCTGCTCTATCTCACCGCAGGAAACTTCACAGTTCTGCTTCACTATAATTTGAGACTAATGAGTGTAGATGCTTGTAACCTTTTCAAACTAGAATTTGTAAACACTTTGTTTACAGTAATTTCCATATCAGTCCAAAGGAGGTTTGTCAAATAAATTAATATTTAATTGTAGCAGCACCACTGTTGTGCTTTGTTACAATTCCCCATTGTTGTTGCTTTTGCATTGTTTTTTTGGTTGGATAGTCACAGCAGATAATATGATTAAAAACATCCCAGATAATGCTTTGAGACTGTTGACTTTTGAATATTTGAGACTGAGCCAACAGTGACAATAGGGAGCTGAGTCTTTGTCACTGTCATGCAGGCTGTAGGGGATGCCACGTGGTAGGTCAGTCTGTAGCTTTGCCACCTTGCAGAGTTGTGGGATTGATTCCAGGCCCCCCTTTGACTATGGGGCTTTCCTGCCCCATTAGTTGTTGCCAGGTTTCCTACAGGCCTTCCAGTTCTCTAGCAGGCCCTGCTGTCTGCCTTTAGCAAGAATCCTTTGAAGGGTTGGCTTCATCAGACAAGCCATGAATACAGTCGTCTGACTGGATTAGCAGTTATTGAAAATAGATAGACAAAGTTCATGTAGGGCTGCTGGTTACTCAGAGAGGCACTACATTTCATTAATCAGCCTTACACAGTCTAACAGTGAAATGTTACCAAAATGACATATTTATGACTGGGCATCATCTTGGAGCCTAAGAATTGTCCTCTTTCATAGCTAACATTGCACTTCCTTTTTGGCAAAAACATTGTGTGATTGCTTCCAGACATCTTTAGCTCTCGCTTTATGCAAATTCAATAATAGGCGATAGTGCACCCATATGAGCAATTAAGGTTTTGAATGGAAAGCCATTACCTCTGGTCTACTAGCTCCAGTAGGATCTGTCTGCGAAGGTTGCCAGATGGAGTCAGACTTTCCACCTCAGTCTGGCAGCCCATCCTGAGGTTCAGTCGGGTAATTTAACCCTTTGATTACTTTTTTCTCTCTCTTTAACAGTATGTTGGTAAGCTACTGAGAAAGCTTGTGAAAATATATTTTAAATGGACTCCAACTGTTGTGAGATGAAGTTGCGATATACTTGATAGGGGGATAAGTCAGCCGACACCCATTGTAAGGTCCATTCATATAGTGCTACAGTACATACCATTTAATGTAGTGCTACACTATATACCCATTCACATGGTGCCTATCAGTCAGTACTACAGAATGTACTGTGGCAAGCAAGCAGACATGGAAGAGGCTGTTTGATTTTGCTGAAAATAACAAAATGTGGAGATGAGTTCTGTAGTGATTCATTTTATTGTATAGTAGATAAAACTATAGAAGTATGAAGGAAAAGAAACTGAGAAGTAGCACACACATGGATCTCTGAGAAGTGTACAAGTTCATCTCAAGGTCTCAAACCTGTCTGGGACCCTCCACAAAGATAAGCTGTTCTTAGCTTCTACATCCAAGGACAGATCCCAGTGTTTTTCCAGAAAAATGTGTTTGCTTAGAGCTAACAAACCTTATGGCAGCATATGGAAAAATCCAGGCAGTCTATGTTAAAGGTCACAAGGAGATCACATTTGAGGGAGAACAGCAAGCTGCAAAACATGTAAAAGTAGGAAGATTACATAATTGAAAATGCACAATTTCCCACAAAATGAATACCTGCTGAAGGGTAAGATTTATTCATAAAGCTGGTATATACAAGGTGTGGTGATGAAGGGGCCACAGCCAGATATTTGAGGGAGGCACTTCTTCATCCAAACAGACTGGCACAATTCTTGCTGCCCGGATGGGTCAGCTGGGAGGTGATAGTCCCCTCAGGGTGAGTGTCCTCCATGCTGTCTAGTTTTGAGGCTAGGGTGGACATGAGCAGCTTTTTTAATTCTCTCCTTGCCCTTTTCCCAAGTGCAATCGCATCCCCTGGTTGGGACAGTTAAGTACTGCAATCCACATCCTACAAGCTCTCATGGTGGTTAACTGTTGGGGAAGCACAGTTACCATCAGCAGATTCCTGCTGTAGCATCCTATCATAGTGCCAATTTTTGAGGTGCTAAACATATACCTGTCATTTAATATTACATTGTATTCATATGCTACTGGAGTATAGGCTGCCTTTTACTAATACAGAATACCCTTGTGCATGTAGTATTATTAGAGTTATACTTATTATTTGGTACTGCAGAATGTATCAAGTCATGCAATACTAGAGTATACAACTATCATTTAGTACTACAGAAGGCAGTCATGTGGTACTACATCTTTTACCTCTTCATTTAGTACTGCAGAATGTACCTCTTCATACACTACTATAGTCCTTAGATCTTCATTTAGTACTGCAGAATGCACAGTACCAGTCAAAAATTTGGACATATCAAGCTGCCAACAAAGAAGAGTGAGTGTTGCATCACATGACCTGACCACCTGACCTAAATACAGTAGAGGGAGGGATTTGACCAGAGAGTGAAGGGAAGCAAGCCAATGAGTGCTCGGCATGTGTGGGACCTCTTTCAGGACAGCTGGAAAAGCATCCCAGGAGGCCACCTCATAAAACTGCCGTAGAACAGAAGGTAGGGTCAGCCAATCCCTGGAGCAATTGCCGACCCTGAGATTTGAACCAGGAATTTTCCAAGTCCCAACCCAGAGAGCTAGCTGCCCCAGTCAACATTTTTTTGTTTTGTTTAATACTTTTTTTGTCAGTGCATAATTCCATGTACAGTATGTTATGTTATAGTTTCATAGTCTTTATAATTATTTTAAAATGTATAAATAATTATTCTAAACCTTTCTGTGGTTAGGTGTGTCCAAACTTTTGACTGGTATTGTACCTCTTCATAGAGTGGTATAGTATGTACTGCTTCATTGAGTACTACAGTGCATACCTCTTCATTTAGTTATGCAGAACTTAACTCTTTATGCTGTACTTAATTTATATCTCTTCTCTTAGCACTACAATATATACTTCTTTATTTATTACTGCGGAATGCACCTCTTGTGCTTAAACTATAGTTTATACCTTTTCATTTAGTGCTACAGTATATACTCCTTCTTTTAGTACTGCAGAATGTACCTCTTCATGCTATACAGTACAACATATTGTACTTCTTTATGCAGTATTATGCTACTACATATTGAATGCAGTCATTAACATAGTTTGCATTCCTCTGGTTTTTCAGAAGGCTGCATGGATTTTGCGCAAGTCCCACATGTTACTGCTCTGCTTAGCCTCATGCAGGCTTTGCCTGGCACATACCAAAGTCTTTGCGAGAAACATGGGGCAATAATCTCTACAAGTTCTTTTTGAACTAGTTGGTGATTCTTTATTATTTCAGGAATAAATTGTGGCTATCGATTTCAGCCCCTGAAACGATTTTATATCATTTAATACCTGCTCTGTCCAAAGCTTGGTTCATTTCTATGACACTATTAGTATAATATTTATTTATAATATTTATCTGTGGTACTTACTATAATAACATATTTTTTCTTGTTAAGCAACAGCTGGAAGCAATTATATTCTCCTCCTTTTTTGTTCTGGGAAATTTGTTAATGGTCACCAGCAGTTAAGCACTGAGATGTTCATAAGAGAACCCATTTCAAATGAGCCATTTCGTTCATACCAAGCTATCAAACTAGCCATTGTAGGCTCAGGGAAGCCCTATTGAAATGACTCATGTAATGTGAATGAGTTTGATTTACTGAGCTACTCTTCACACGTGTTGTTAATGTCAATTATTCATATCTGTCACCACCAATGGGTTCTGTGGCAATCAGGAGAATTAGGTGTTATTAAGTAGTTCAGTTTTAGTAGCAATACTAAGAAATGCCTTGGGAAGGGTTCCAGGCCACAGCTGAAAGGAGCCTCCATTTGACTAGGCCACTTTCCCTATGCATTCTAAGATTTTAAAGAAGTCCATGCCCTACCATGAAGGGGGTGAGAGGCTTGTGAGGCACCCACAGCGGCTAGTTGCAGACGACCACTTAAGATGACATAGAAGGTGGAATAAAAGGGCCAACAAGAGGCCAGCATCTTGCTTAGTTGAATGATAATGAAAATGCTGTATTATTTTGCAGCTGTTTGGGCCAACAGTTCTATAAATAATGCAAAAAGGGTAGGGGAGAGACAACATCCCTGTCTAGTAGATCTTTCCAATTTTAATTCTTTTGTAAGACTACCATTAATTTTAATTCTTGCCTTCGGTTCCTGATAAAATGATTTGATGCAGTCCAAATTTTTCCAGACTAAGGTATAGAAACTTCCAGCTAACGCTATTGACAGCTTTTTCCACATCTAAACTAAGTAACAGTGCGCTTTGTCCCTTATTTTGTATCTCTTCTATTATATGCAGTGTCCTTCGGATATTGTCCTGTGTTTGTCGCCCCTTTATAAATCCTGATTGGTCTCCATTGACAAGTTCAGTCATGAATTCCTCAAATTGCCTATATATAATGGATGTATAAATTTTGTAGTCGCAGTTTAGCACTGAGATCGTCTGTAGTTTTCACAGGTTTCTTTATCTTTCCCTTCCTTTGGAATTACTGTTGTTATGGCCTCCTTCCATGAACGAGGTATCTTCCTTTAAAGTTTCATTGAAAGAGGCCAGTAGCAGAGGGGTCAACTCCTTTTTAAAGATTTTGTACCACTCTGAAGGGAAGCTATCGCTTCCGGGTGCCTTATTAGTTTTCAGTCTCGCTATTGCATTTTCCAATTCTTTTTCTGTGATATAAGAATTTATTTTCTATTTTGTATTTCTCGTATTGCAGGCAGGTCAAGTAATTCCAGAAAATTTCTTATGGTCTCCTCGTCTGCTGACTCTGGTTGTACATATAATTTCTTATAATAATTTTCAAATGTCTTTTCTATCTTAGTTGGTTCATATTCTAGAGCAGTGGTTCTCAATCCTGTTCCTGGCGCCCCCCCTGCCAGAATGTTTTCATTCCAACCCTACCTTAGTCAGGCTTATATGGTCTTTAATAGGCTAAAGCCGGTTTCAGACTGAACGCGGCATGCGCTGTGTTCACCGCGAGGTTTCTGCGCAGCGTAGGCATGGTTTTCAAAACTCTCTCCCATCATTTTGGCTCGCAGTCAGTAGCGACGATGTATATTTCACATTCAAAAAGACTCTACGCTTGTGTAATACAGCTCTGGGAACTCAGACACGGACAATATAAGTTTTTTCCTCATTTCGTTTTCTGTGCCCAGTTCGGTGCCTTGTTTCTAAAAAATTATAAGGGGGTAGGCAAAATGAGCGAAACACCTGAAAAATATATTAATATTAAGAGCATAATAAAGAGTCTAATTAGATTGCTATCCCACCAGCAGTGACTTGTACTGTATAGGATTTTGGACCATTCTTCAAAAAGAAAAGCCCTTGTTTCAGCAGGGATGAGTGTAGTGGAAATCTACTTTGTCATCTGATGCCTAGAACTATTTTTTTTTTTTTAAGATCTGGTGACCTTGGAGTTCATTTTGCATCATTCATATGTTTATGAAACCACTTCATTTACCAGTGTATCTGAAGGCACTATCATCTCAGAGCGGACCACTTTTACAGTAGACATATACTACAGATTGGCATTCAGCTTAATATGACTTCCTTATGTAGCTGTGTTTACCATTGCAATTTAGTTACGTCCTTTTCCATACGGTGGCCTCCAACCTTATTTTTAATGAGAGGTGTTTTTCATAAGATAAAACAATATTAATGGTGGTGTGGTGGTCCAGGTTCTTTTACAGACAGAAAGGAGTGGGAGGAAATCAGTTTCCCCATGATTCAGCCAAGCCCATTTGACTACTATGGCCCAGAAGTCATATTTTTAAGTGTATTTCTCTACCTGTGTAGGCAGACTTTGTTACTCATGTTTAATTTTACAATCTTAAAGTGGTCAATGCTGAGCAGTTGTGAGATCAAGTCCATTCAGCTAACGGGTCCATTTAAGTAACAAAATTTAGACTGAACAGCCCTTGAACGACTTAGTCAGGGCACTGCACGCAGCTAATCATGTTTATCTTATGTAATCATGTAATTCGTTCAGTCAGGTCTAGTTCAGTTTCATTACTCTGGATAATGAAATGATGTTGGCACAGGGTTAGAGATTAGGCAGGACAGTGATGTCACCCCAAACAGACCCACACACCATCACTGTACTTCCTGCCAGCTTATATATCTGCCAGCATTCAGTCTGGTTTCAGAAGCTTAGTGTATCTCCCAGGACAATTTATTTCTGAGCTGTCAAGTCTAAGATAATGAGGACAAAAGCTTCTAAAAAACATTTTAACATAAATTAAAATATTTATTATGAATATAGGGGAAATGAGAGCTCTGTCCTGAATAAATGGTTTTGTGGCTTTGTGTCTCGTGATTGCCAGCTGGACACACATGCCTTACTGCTCTACCTGTGTGACAAATGTGCTAATAGCCTAGAGCAGGGCAAGACCAAAGCGCTCATCATCAGAGACAAAGAAAAATTCCTTGTAGTGCACCAATGTACATGTGTACAAGCAAAAAAAAGAAGAAAAAATAACACAATTAATTCTATTCATTAAAAGTGTTATGAGGGCTACATACCGTTATAACCAACGGGTGAGCAGGGGAATTGCTGAGCCAGGAATCAAGGTCGGCAGACAAAGATCCAGGAAACGGGAATTATTCTGGGCAAACAGGCAGACAGGTACAGAACGGTAAACAACATCAATGACCAGACTGGGGAAACAGACTTAAACGGACTTAAATACACAGGACTATTCAGAAATAACACAAACAGCTGGTTACTGGTAATAATTCTTGGATCCTCACAGAGATAGCCTGTCACAGTTTACCACTAGTAATGCAGTTCGAGGATCTCTAATTTTTAATGTGGCTTTTGGCAGCTGGCATGCAATGAGTTTAACCATTAGAATTTATTTATCTTGACTCTGAACCAAATTGCATGGGGTCATTTTGCTGGCTGTCATGCTTGAATCCCTCTTCCGTATGCCTCTTTCCATTCTTATAAATACACAGCACTTAGCAAGACCTAAACAGCGTTACCAGGAATGATAAAATGGGTCCGTGTTATGGATGATACAGAGGACCATTTGCATGATTAAACTGGCTGCTGCTGGAAACATTTATCCACTAACCTGATAGAGTGTTAAGAAATCAGGCCACACTTGCTCTACATGTCAGATAAATGTGTAATTGTTTAATGGTCTATGACAGAAAGGGAAGTTTCATGAATAAGAAGTAAGTTGAGCTGTTCTAGGCACATCCCCCAGGGTCAAAGCTCCGATCTGACCCAGCAAATGCCGGAGGAACTATATCACCCTCCTGCTGGCTTGGAAAATCTGGGGCATCCTCCAGAATGAGCTAGAGCTAGAATCAAGTGTGATCTGCTGGACAGACTGCCTCTATTATCCTTCTTGGAGAAAAACAGGATGAAGATGAAGAATGAGAAAATGCCAACTGTACATTTATTTGTTTATTCTGTGTTGATGTGTAAATAAAGTCATTTTTAGTTAGTTTGTAGTCAATTAAAATGTTTCCAATCATGACACGATACTTTCTCATGTCTGCTTGTGCTTATGAACCCATTTGATGCCTTCAGCCAATCAGATTCAACTGCTGCCATCAAGACCAACACAAAGCCCTTCAACTTGACAGGAACTACCAAAAAAATAGCATCACAGGGGATTTTCTGCAAGTGTTTTTCTTAGTGAGAAAGAAACTCAAGATAACAATATAAAGAAATGCTATTTTCTGACTCAGCAGTAATGTTCATATGGACTCGATTTCTCACAATACAGTTACAAAAATGGATTGTTAACCAACAAACTTCCTATTAAACATCTAAATAAATGGTTACAGTACTAAAACATAGATTATGTAGCCACCACTGTTTGCATGGCACAAAAATATTTAAACTTTTTTTTTGTGTTTATTTTTACTAAACACTAAATGGAAAAATATGTACAATTACACAATACATAGTTTTTGTATGTTTTATGTAAGGATTAATGCATGACCATACGTAACCTGTTTATACTACAGTCACTATTAATTTGGCTTACACGTTTGTATCTAAAGACATTTTAATTTTTACAAGCTGAAAATTCATTTATTAGTAGAAATAAATTATGCAATGACAGTAAAAGGCATTATATTCTATTCCTCATTTCTGTTTACCTTCTGTTAATTTAAAACTGTGTTCTACATTTGTAATTTTAAGTAATGTTAGTTAGAATTAAATATTATAATCACACCTTTACTACAGTGATTCACCTGCGCAGTTATAGAAAATGAATCAATCAGATTTGAGAATTCAACAGTGTTGTGTTACGGAATATACACACATATTTAAAATGTAATATACATCTATACGTACACCTCACTTAAATATTGACTGACATGTCCAGTGTGCTTTATATTGCTAAGAGGGCCAGTGTAATGTGTCTAACACTTTGAACAGCAAATGGCTCTGATTGCCTTGAGAGTGCTTGCAGAGGTAGTGGACCCCTTCTCCATTCCTTCATTCCATCTTCCTGCTATGGAGTGATGAGAGCCATCAAAGCTGGGGCTGAGCAGAGGCTTCAGTGAGGCGAAGGCAAAGTATGGGCTGAAGAAAAAGCTCCAGATGTGAGGGGTGAACAGCTGGGAGCGTTTATAGCGCAGTCCTGTTACACGTGGATGAAAGGAGAGGCCTCCAATTACAGCTGACTCCCATTATGTCTTGCTGTCATTTGAAAAGGGGCACTGGAATATCAATAAGACTGCAGTGGTGTGTGGGGGCCTCCTACGTGCTTCTCAGGATATCATTATTGAATGGTGAAATGTAGGAAGTGGTGGATAATGCGTGGGATGAACTGGAAGGAAGAGAGCTTTCATCAGACCTTAAGTGCAGAGGAACAAAGTAAAAGCAGTACAATATGCAATATAGGCATCTTTAGCCTACCCTACAATCATATATTCAGAGAATAGTTTTGTTCAATAATTGAAACAATAATATAATTTCCGTTATTTTCAGATTTAAAAATTGAATAAAATGAGAATAATAAGGGAATAATATAAATAAATTAGATGATAGATAGATAGATAGATAGATAGATAGATAGATAGATAGATAGATAGATAGATAGATAGATAGATAGATA
>JAODLC010000065.1:30077952-30110943 GCA_026781145.1 Hippopotamyrus pictus | reverse complement strand
ATGTATGTACATTTTTATAGCATGCCGATCGCGTCATCAAACAAATTGCGGCAACGCCAAAAACCCGTGCATGTATAATTCTAATTTATTAACGCGCATAAATAAATTTCAAGCATATCTTAATACAGTATACTGCCGCCATATTGGTTTCCGGTTATCTCGATCATCGGTTATCTCGACGCTTTTTGGCAACCCCCTAGGCCGGCGACATAACCGGGTTTGACTGTACAAGGTGAATAAAATGCTACTGGCTTTTAAAAGCCCAGCATGTAATTCTGAAAGGGGGGGGAGAAACTACACTAGAAAAATAGACAGGTCTGAGTAGTGTGGCCTTAAAATCCCAGCACACTGGAAAATTGAGCTGTATCCGACAGGCCATAGAAACTTCAGGGAAGCAGCCTCACAACTGTAAAACACTGGAAATCAAAGGATCAGAGGAGTGGTAGACAGCCTTGGGTGATGCTTCCTGTCAGAATGTGGGAGGAGGGAGGTGTGCAACAAAAACATCATGGGAAATCTGCTCCACTAAGGACCAAAGCAATGAACACGAAAGTGCTGTATTGTCTATACTGGCTCCAAACAGAACATACACACAAAGTGCTTGATTCCTCTGAGCCATAAGGCTACCAGGCCAACGTGTGGCTCTGTGGGTCAGGAGTCTGTGTATGCCTTAGGAACGTTATGGATCCCTTAATCCCACAAACTGCTCCAAGGTAACTGGATAAATGGCTGACCCTGTGCTCTGACCCCAGCTTTTGCTCTCAGCTGTATTTGTGATTGTGAAAGACAGCATGAGGGAATATGCAAAGACTGAATTTGTTTGTTACTTGTGAAATGATGATTAAAGCATTAAGTATTCTAGGGCTGCTTTTGGTTCTGGATTTGTACACATCCAGGTGATATCGGCACTAAGAAATCCCCCTTGCTTCACCTGATTAGCGGAGGATCCATCATATTCCTCCAGGGTGTCAAGGGCAGTCTGCCATGTAAGATGTTAAGAGGCCCCTGCTTATCAAGTTCACAACAATGTTGGTTGAATCAACTGCATCTGGCCCGCTATAAGACACCTCTTATATGACACATCCAGGCCATATTTCACTGTTAAATAGCATCCTGCTAAATGACACTGGGTAAATTACATCAGGTATATTATATTAGCTATGCAACACACTAATTGATATTGTACTGTATACCAAATTAAACAGTTCAATTCAGCAATTTTGATAATATAAATAGAACTATGTTGGCAAAAGCACTCTGAGTAAATTACAATAGCTATATTAATTATGCAACAATTACAAAAATATCTTATATACAAAATGATGCAAACTGAACAATATGAATTACAGTAACTAAATTACATTAAATAGAAAAAATGTTGGCTTCTATGCAGCAAATCCATTCGGTTACAATTGTGTAGGTCATATTAATGAAATATTAATAAATGAAACTAACTAGACTACTGGGTAACATGTTCGTTACACTAATGGTCCCATGCCATGATTCGCCATCACCACAGCAACCTCACCTGAGCATATGGGCTGCGTTGAACACCACGTCGAACTCAGTGCTGTCCAGCCACACAGCCTTCTGTGCCATCTCAGCGGCCTCCTGCACACGAGCCTCCTCCAGCAGAAACTGCCCTGGGGAGGGAGGACAGAGGGAAGGGGTCAGGTGGGACACAGACCCCCAACGTTCCGCCACTGCGTTTACAAACAAGCAGGTCCGAGCTGACACACGCAATGCTGTTTAACCCATAAGAATCTCAATAAATATTCTGGATGGAAAACATTTTCTCATCGGCCACAGTGTGAGGCCACCATGAAGAAATAAATCTCGGAAAGAAGCCTCACCCCGTTTAGTCAGATCTTGAGCTGCTGTTTATGGAAATTAAATCCAGCTGCAAATAAAACAAAAATAATCTAATACATTTACTTTGATCTCTATAACTAAGCAAGACTATTATTCTGGTTCTGGAAATTTTGGAAAAAAGGTTTAATCAATGTCTAATATTACATTCCTTTACAGGAAAAGTGAATTTTAATATTTTATGTAATGAACCAAGGAATTTCATTGTACATATCTTGCTACCTATAAAAGCTGGACTTCTATTGCCTGAAACATTTAGGTTACAAGGTCAGACTTTAATCGATATCAGTGTCTCCAAAGACAGGTCCCAAACTGTCTGCTTTTGTGTTAATTTCTAAATCCTAAATTCCTAAATCCCAGAGGGACTCATTAGCAGAAAAGTCCAATTTGAACTAAGTGCCTGAAATAGGTAGTGTCTATTCTAAACCTTATTCTAGGATTTTTTTAAGGAGGGGGGTAAGAGGGGCCATAATTCATATGGAGGGACCAAACTTATTATCAACCAATAAAATGCTTTGAATTGGTGAGTGAGAGGGGAGGGGGTGCTCCAGGGGCCAGTCAGCTTTCAGTTCTCTTGTGGCCCCACCCCTGTACACTGCCCTGGTTAGTACTTGGTTAACACACATCTGAAATGGAGAAATAGGAAGGACTTTCGTGAGCTGATTGTCAGTAACTAAGTTAAACTTCTTGCAGGTCACCTTACAGGTTCCCACTGGGTGATAGACAGACAGGGACTGGCAGAGAAATATTACTGCTACACACTATAGGTCACAAAACCTTATTTCACAAGTAAATTGTGCTGGAATGGAAAGGTTTAAGAGAGATGAAGTGAATTGTAATCTGTAAGCATTAAAAGATAAAAGCAACAAAACTCCCAAGAAACCGAGGGTATCACTAAAAAAATGAAAAATAAAAATAATTATTTTTACATAATCATTATACACTGGTCAAAAAATTAAGGGAACACTTAATCATTACAGTATAACATCAAGTCAGTTAAACTTCTGGGATATCAGTCTGTCCAGTGTAGGAATTATTAGCTCAGGTAAATTTTAATATCTACACCAATATGTTTTGAAAATAATTAAATTTTAATTAATTATTATTTAATGCTGAGTATTAACCAATTGTTATACTGAATGGTCGGCTCCTCCAAACTCAATTGCTGTATCCCTGTGAGTCTGTTAATGTGAGACTTAAATGGGATTCACTAATTACCAGTATCGCTTATAGTAACCTGGGTTAAAAGGCTTGTCCAGCAAGCTGCATCACCAGGTAATGTAAACGATCGGTAGCGAAGCTCCTCTCACAGCCGATGAGAGAGAATCTTGCGATATTTCAGGCGAGTTTGAGGTTTCAGAGCTTGTAGCAAGATCGCACAGAGGCAGGGACTATTGTGAGTACTTAATGAACGGAGGCTGAAGCTGTGTAAAAGACATGCATTTATTCCTAACTAACACTACAACTAATTTAAGACAGACATTACACCTAACACAAACAACAAACACGAAATAACGAAATAGAAACAAACAATGTAATTATGGAAATGCAATGACCGGATTTAAATGAGTAACCTTAAAAGGGAAATACTGTTCTGCAAAGCAAGCACAGTTTGTGGAAACACGACCCTAAAGTCATATAGCAGGTTAACAGAACAGCTTAGGTTGTTAGAATCAGGAGCAATATTCTTTTTTCGAGAGGCAAACAAACTACAAACAAAGACACTAACAAGTCTGGAAAAAATCTGATATTGCATGATAGGATACTGTTTACGGTCACGATATGGTATTCTCTAAATCGAACACGTGCAGTTACATTTATAACTATTAATACATTTAACATTTTTAAAGATTTATAAAACAGAATTACTGTTGAGTGTGTAAGCCGCCATGTTGAAATCACGTCACAGGGGCAACTCAGACAACAAAATCTTGTCCAACATCAATGTCATAAAAGAAAGTGACGTTTTTCGTGATGTTTCGTGACGTTGTCATCCGAGTGGCGACTTGGAGAGAAATAACTGAAAGCACCATTAGGTACCCCCAACATACTGAACACACTGAGATGATGACAATTTGTACCTGATAGTCTAATACATAGATATTTTTGTTTATATGTTATTTTTGCAGGCTACAATATTGTTTTGATTGACCTGCTACCCCCCTGTGTGTAATGAATTACCCGCCCGCGGAATACCCGCGGGGACTCTGGTATATGATATAGGTGTTTTGGGTTGCACCTCAACAGATGTTACACTTTGGGTAAATTGTACAGACATTACATGACATATTCACATTCAAACAGCACATCTTATCCTTAGATAGGCGTGGCTGTTAGTTTGTGGTAATACCAATTTAAGTTGCACATCTGGGAACAACTTATTTTGGTTGGTGTGGCTTATCCCAATTGATCTTCTCCAGAATGGATAATGTACACCTTAATTCAGTTCTTTTAATATAGCATGGTAGAACACAAAGAGCTTGCTAACACGCTACAAAGATCAGATAAGGGCCACTGAGGAATGTGGAAGAAAAGGGGGGGTTTTGTTAAACAAAGAAAGAAGAATCTCTGAAAGTTAGGAAACACCTGGTTAGACTATTCAATTTTCAAGATTCTTCTGGTATAACCATGAGGACATATATGCAGTGGTACTGTAGCTATACCTATTTATTTATTCAAATTTAGATAAGTGTTCAAGTGTATAGAGGTAAAATAGGTGATATTCCATGAACATGGTTATAAGGGTGGCACACAAAGCACCAAGATTGTCTAAGGACACATACAAACATAACCTATCTGTATATTGACATTAGTAGTCATGAGTAAATCAATATACAGGGTATAAAAAAGCCAAACTTAAAAGAAACTTTCTTTAGGATGTTGGTCTGTTGGGTGAGTGGTATGTAAGGCAGGATGTCTGGGGAGGGGGTTGTGTGCCAAGTCGAGGGACCCCTGTCCTTGAGGTCCACTCTGCTGTCTGTAGGTCCCTAAATCTTTGGGGAATAAAAGTTGGAGTGCTGGCCTCCCTTGTTATCTGTGTGTGTGTGTGTGTGTGTGGAGTCATTATCCCCCTTTTGTGCTTAGACCAACGAGTACCTCTCGTACCAGGGTAGGTCTTGTTTCAGGCCACCTGAAATTTAAGCTTTGTGATATGTGCATGTGTGATCCTACACCAGTTAGGAAGTGTAAGCGATTATGAAACAATTTCACCTGCTTTGGTGCAGATGGAAACAACAGGTGGACAGGATAGGCAAGAGCAAGACAACCCCAAAAAAGGGAATGGATTTGCAGGTGATGACCACAGACCATTTCTCTCTCCTTATGTTTCATGACTGTTTTTTTCTCTAGTTTTGCATTTTGCTAGTGTGACTACTGGTAGCATGAGGCAATACCTACAGCCCATTCAGGTTGCACAGATCCTCCAGGATGGCACATCTATACATGCAGTCACATGAAGGATTGCTGTGTCTCCAAGCACAGGCTCAAGAGCATGGAGGAGACACCAGGGGGCAGGCCTTGCCACGAAGAAAGCAGGACAAAGCCATAGGAGGGCAGCAAACCAGCAGCAGGACCAGTATCTGCTTCTTTGTGCAAGGAGGAACAGGAAAAACTGCCAAAGCCTTACAAAATGACCTCCAACAAGCCACTTGTGTGCATGCAGCTCGACTGGCATTCACCAGTGAACACCAGAATTGGCTGGTTCCCCATTGACACCCCATTTTCTTCACAGATCAGAAGAGGTTTACACTATGCACAAGTGACAGACGTGAAAGAGTCTGGAGATGCCATGGAGAATGCTATGCAGCCTGCAACATCATCCAGTATGACCAATTTGGCAGTGGGTCAGTGATGGTCTGGAGAGGCATATCCTTGGACAGTTGCATAGACTTCCACGTGCCAGCCAATGGTACCCTGATTGCTGTTAGGTACCAGGACCTAACACTGTCAGACCTAACACTGGTGCTGGGAGCCCTGGGTTCCTCCTGGTGCAGGAAAATGCCTGGCCTCATGTGGTCAAAGTGCGTAGGCAGTTCCTGGATAACAAAGGTATTGGTGCCATTGACTAGCCCCCACGTTCCCCAGACCTGAATCCAATCAAGAACCTCTGGGACATTATGTATTGGTGCATCACAGGAGCTCACAGATGCCCTGATCCAGGGCTGGGAGGAGATCTCCCAGGACGCCATCTGTCATCTCATTAGGTGCATGCCCATACGTTGTTGGAATGCATATAAGGGTTGTGCGGGTCATACACACTACTGAGCCATATTATGAGTTGTTGTGATGAAATTCATGCGAGTCAGATCAGTGATTTCAGCTTTTCACTTTGATTTTTGGTGTGATTTTCAATCATTTTGGTTTCCATTGAGCATTATATTATGTCGTTTTCTTGTCAATGAATTAAACAATGTACATCAATAAAGATTTTCAACTTGAATATTTAATTCATTGAGATCTGAATTAAGTTTTCCCTTAACTGTTTTACATATTAATACATACACATACACACACACACACACACAGTTTTATATGCATTGTTTTAAATATTCTAAGTTTTAATATATGAGCTAGTTATACACTACAATGAAATATTACATCTTACCATAGTGCATGTAACAGTTCCCTTTCGTTGGATCGAGGTCTATCGCTGTCAGGAAATACCTCTCTGCTTCCTCTTTTGCACCCTGCAGGAGAGAATATCACTTCAATCAGTGTTGGCCTTCGGTGACTAGGAGACATCACAGTCTCTCCTTGTAGAAGTATATCAATTCAGCCTTGTCAAGGATCAGCACCTACAGCTATCAGCCCGCTTTGCTATTGGGACCCATTAAAGCTGGATTGTCACATATCCCAGAGACACAACTGCTGCTATATGTGACTGATCTCAGCCTCAGGCATAGTTTGACAATGTTATGTAGCTTTAGGAAGCACACCCTCGATACTGCATCCACATGCACTTTGATTCAGAATCTTGAATCTAAGGTAATGTCTAGGTTACAAGGTGAGCTGCTGAGAGAAAAGTTCAGCCCCTTGGAGTAGAGTGTAGAGATTATAGCATTCTTATCTGCGGTTATTTCTATTGCAATCAATAAGGCTAGAATAATAAGCGAAATGTGCCCAATATAGGGCTTGCTTGTATGGTTGCAGGATGTCGAACCATGCCACTTATAACGTAAATTTCTATTTGTGCTCTAATCTGTAGCACTCCTGTTGGTAAGAATGTGTTTGATCATTAAACTACGGAGAATGCCTGGATGCTTTGACAACTTTATTTCTCAAAGGTGCCATTTCATCCCAAACTTGACTAACCACTGTATTATAAGTCATGCGTGATTTTGTTGACATTTGTACTAGACATGAAGTTTACTTACTGCCTTTACTTACTGGAAATTTCTACCATTTAGGTGACGTGCCATTATAATCTTCTCCGCCAAAGTCAAAGTGGGTGGATAAATTACAAAGGCGATTCGAAAATAGTCAGAGAAGGACTTATTCAAGGGACAGACTGATACATGATGAACATGAACTCCATGAGTAATAAACAATTCTAATGTTTGATTGTGCATATGGGCTGGTCCTGTTATATACTGTTAACATTACACAGCCTCCAAAAGGGATAGGAAATCTTTGCTGTAGCATCAGCCTATGTCCACATGTATATTAAAATTTTAAATATTAAATAAAATTTAGAATATTATAATAAATATTCTTTCAGTTAAGGACTAAGTCACTAAGAAGTTGCCCAAATTCAGGCAGAAATTATGTGTATGGTCCACGTCATCTGTATACTATAAGTATGTAGATGGGTGGGTTGATGCCATTTGAAGTAGCATTGCTTCCATGATTTTCGGTTCAATTGTAAACCGTGAGTTAAAAACAGCTGCCAGGCTGCCTCCACACCCAGAGCCACATGGTTTCTGTATGAAAGTAAACCCAACAGGTGAGGCTTCAACAAGATAGGTCATATGGTTTGGGATCAGCAATTGGAACTTCTCAGAATGGAAGCTCATTTATGGATGTTTATTAGTATTTTGGGAAACAGTGGGATAATAAAGGTACATCTCTTGGAAAGGAAAGAAAACTATAAAAAATGACTTCAACAGAAAGCCAGTCTGTAATTAATTTCAATTTCCATTTGGTGGTGGCTTGAGGTTGGGGGGTGAGTGCCATCTGCAGTAAAACGGGCCGGGGCACAGCAAACATGTGTCCATGTGCACAAGGGCCGCAGTTTAACAGCTTTACCTCAGAGTGTAGGAGGGGGAAAAATTGAATTACCCAGGTGAAACTACACATATGCTCTCCTGAAGATAATTTATGATGCGCTATGGATCATTGCAGTGTTTCCCCTAGGTTTACAGCTTTTTTTTTTTTTTTTTGGGGGGGGGGGAGAGAGAGTCTATTTTAGCATTACATAAAGACTTCTGTTTATTTATTTGTTTGTTTATTTAGCTTTTTTAATTTATTGTCACCGACCAGTTGAATCCCACGTCACAGAGCAAAGTGCAGTATTGGAGACCAAAGGGTGATGATAACCCCTGAGTCTTTTCCCCAGTCAGATACCTCCTAGTCTCCTGAAGCCTGTCCCTTGTCTGAACCCCTAAGTCCCCTGAACCTTGTCCCTGTCAGATACCCTCTAGTCCCCTGAACCTTATCCCGTCAGATACCCCTTAGTCTCCTGAACCTTGTTCCCTCAGATACCCCTTAGTCTCCCGAACCTTGTACCGTCAGATACCCCCTAGTCCTCTGAACTTTGTCCCGTCAGATACCCCTTAGTCTCCCGAACCTTGTACCGTCAGAAACCCCCTAGTCCTCTGAATTTTGTCCCGTCAGATACCCTCTAGTCTCCTGAACCATGTCCCATCAGAAACCCCCTAGTCCCCTGAACCTTGTCCAATCAGATACCCTCTAGTCTCCTGAACCGTGTCCCATCAGATACTCCCTAGTCCCCTGAACCTTGTCCCCTGTCAGATACCCCCTAGTCCCCCGAACCTTGTCCCGTCATATACCCCCTAGCCCCCTGAGCCTTGTCCTGTCAGATACCCCCTAATCCCCTGAACCTTGTTCCCTGTCAGCTACCCCCTAATCCCCTGATCCTTGTGTTTCTTGTCATATCCTCCAGTGCTCATTATTGTCTCCATTGTTTTGCACAAATCCAGAAGCCTGATTTTTAACTGACTCTTATCCTTGAAAAATCAAACCCATCTTTTTCTTGTTCAAACAGATAACCTCACAATACCAATATTTGTAAAAACTCCTCTTCATAACACGGAACATGGTATTTTTTACAGGGCAGTCATCAGCAGGATAGTATCAAGACTCAACACACGATTAATCTACTGTTTAATTGAAAACTGGGCCACTCTGAGAACTCAGTGCTCCTGTTGTACAAGCTCTATTGGAGCACATCAGTTATCGAGGGAAAAGCGTTTGAGGCCACAGAACCAGCTGGTTTTGGATAAGAGAAGATTTAGATGAATAAAGAGAACCCAAACAGCTCAAGGCAGGCGGACTTACCATGAGGGCCAGTAGTTTGCCGTAGGTCAGGTGGGCAGGAATATGGTCAGGCTTCACCCTGAGGGACTCCCTGTACCAGTATTCAGCCTCAGCTAACTTATTCAGCTTCATGTAGGCCTCTCCTGTGGCGGGGAGAGGGTGGTGGGTTAATTAAATGAAAATTAAGCTTTAAAGAGGTCGATCTTCAGTGAGCTTCTGTTCACTTGTTAAACAGTCATCTAGAAGTTAGCTATTAGATATTCTGGACACATCTATGTCAGCTTCCAGGTTCAGTTGCTCACATTCACAAAGGATGGGGAGATAGGATTAACTATTAACTGCAATGACCTGAAGCTGCGCATTTCGAAATCTCATGATTTGGAGGGTAAATACTGTACAGCAACATTTCATGACACCTTAAATGAAATCATGCCAAAGCGTTATACTCAAACATTGTGGAAAAATGAGTCAGTGACACAATTTGAATAATGTTAATTCAGTTTTGCAATAATAGGTTACCAAGTCCTAAACACCTGCCTATACTTCTGAACGCAATACCACAAAGTTAGTTGCTTAGCTGATACTTTATACCAAAGGGAAGTATCCTTATACAAAGTGATATATACGTATTCTAGTAGTTCAGTTGAAGTACAAATGTCTTTTGGTGAACAGATTTAGTTCACTTTTCTCTTCCTCATTCATTCTGGTTAAATCTCACAAACATGCCACACTGTCTATGAGTGAGTCTAACAGCAAATAACATGATTTTGATCGGGTCAGAAAGTGCTCACGCAAAAGCAGTGGCAGTAAATTTATTTTAATATATATTAGATCTTCCTAAAATGGAACAATCATTAATATTACATAGCTGGTTAAGTTTTGTTTCCTATGTCAGTAAAAATTTTCTAGTACAATTTATTGATGATCTCAATCCAGCTGGTTAACACGGTCCCAGCGATATTACATTTGCATATGCATAACAAGCAATGTCAATATCAACATTGCACATTGTGCAGATCTTCTCCCAACAATCATGAAACAAATCTTTGGAAAAAACTAATTTCACGAAGCAACATCTTGGAAGTTAACTTCCTTCTTTGCCATGTGACTCAAAGAGGTCTCTTCTTGACTCGTTCTTGTCTTGTTACTGAGGCCTGTCAGCTGCTCTGGCCAGTATGTTGATCTAAGCGACAGGGCGCTCTGCTCCACAGGCACTGACGCTTGCCAGGGCCCCGCACACATCATCCAGCATAATCCCATCGGGTTCTCAAGCACCCTGAAACCACAGACTCTCCATCCCCACCTCCGGAAATATTATTGCAGGAAGCTGGAAAAAAATCTCAAAAAAGCATTTTATGTAATAATGACAAATAACAAACAGACTTTCTATTACAGTGCTTTCAGTTAAAAAATTTTTAATTGTTGATTTTATTACAGTAACGTGGAGAAGGCTTATCCAAATAATAAATCACAAGTAGAGTAAATATAGCTAATGCCAATGTGTGTTCTTTGATAGGAGCTGAAAATTCCTAATAATTAAACCAAGGAAATCTGACAGACTGATCAGGACCTGAGATCATCAGACAAGGCGAGCTGAAGTGGCAATTTTCCATTGTTTTTTCTGGATACATTTCCCAAAGTAACACATTTAATTATCAAAAAAAAAAAAAAAAATACAGCAAAAATCCTTTTAAGGAATACACCAGAACATACACAAACAGTGTTCTCTGCAATAGTCATTGTGCTAGCCTAAGACCTGAGGTTAGTGAACTGCTGCAAGGGTAATTCCTGTTTATTAGACCGAACTTGAAATAGCTTTGTACAATTAGCTCAGGGCATGGCCCTACTCTATAGGTTAGCAGTATATGGGTGTGCTCCTCTTCTGTAAGTTAGCTGTATGTGGGTATGGCCCTGCATGGTAGATTAGCTTTATATTGGCATGATCGTGCTATACAGGTTAGCGGTAGATGGGCATGGCCCTGCTATGCAGGTTACCTGTACATGGGAGTGGTCTGGCTCTATAGGTTTGCTGTAGATGGGAGGGACCGTAATCAGAGCGTAAGCTAGCTGTAAATAGGTGTGGCTCTGCTCTGTAAGTTAGCAAAACCGGATGTGGCACAACTGACCACATATGCCATAACAGGCTCAAGTTACTGAAAACAGGTCAGCAGAGTCAAAGTGGAGTGAGCTCATCTCATTATTAAAACACCAATGAACCCTTTCAATTGCTGACAATTTTATGTGGTATTTGCTGACATCACAGTGATCATTCCAAAACTATTGCTAAAAGATAAAAATAGCTATTCTGTTCATTACAAAAGCCACTCCTGCTAAAGAAAATGATCAGTCACATGGAAAATGAGTAAGACACATCCATAAATGTCTGTGTTCATGTGTTGTAGGATAAAAAATAACACATTTGGTGAATAGGCTGTGTAAAATCCAATGTCCTGTTTATCTACTCATGGAGTGCAATGTTTTGCATTCCCTGGCTTACTGGCATTTTAGGGTATTGACACCAATTTACCTTACAGTGTCAAGTGAGGAAAAAAATTGAAATCAGGGTTTAAATGAGGCGTATGACAAAACGATGACCACCCCAGGCAAAGAGCTATGCAAAGGGCAATTCAAGATCCAGCTGTCTTTACAGGCTCCCAAACATCAGAGCTGGGGGCAGTAGGGGCTTGCTTGGCTGGACAGAGCAGCAGACAGCCCGGCAGCAGATGTTATCAGATGCCCCTGGCGTGAAGGAGATGACCCGCTGTCACAGCAGAGGCCGAATTAACGGCTTTAATGCAGCGTGGAGCCCTGGCAGAGAGCCCTGCCGAGCAGATCGTCCCACCGCCAGCTTCCGCATCCTCTTTACTTCACAGAAAGCTCTGCATTTACATGACCTATAGAGAACTCAGTGGGAGCAAAGGGCACTTTTCTTAGGAATCCTCACACCCAAAAACCCAGATTATTTGTACTGCTGCCAAAGTCAGACTTCCACTGACTGGCACAGCCTGAGATGAAACATTACTGTGGGCAGTTTTGTAAGCTAACAAAACAGGTCCCATGAACACGGGATGAACTGGACTGGCACAAAGTCGAAGTTGAGGCCACAGTGTTGCTCAAATGCAGCCAAATTCCATCAGCAATACAAAGCCAAGGTCCATTGCCAGGGGGGTTAATTGATCACTCAGTCTGGATTCAACTGTAGTTCGGTTCAGATGCAGACTGGAGTCAGCCAGTTGGTGACTACTGGTCTGATATAAAACTGAAATGGCGCTCTTTCACCCCAATTGCTTGGATGTGGACTCTGTTTGTTATATGATAAAGGCCCCCCCACAGAGGCTTTTCTTACCCATCATATTGTAGAGGCTCTGAGGTGCAAACTGCTTCGGCATCTTCTGCAGTGCTTCCTTATACAAAGAGAGTGCCTCCTGTGGATGAAACCAAAGCCAGTGGATTAAGGATGGAACCTGAGGTCATATCCTCATGTCTCTGGCCTTTCTGTGGATCCACCAGTGTCATCCAGGCGCATGCCAGAAGCCAGTGCCGTCCATATCTTGTCTAAACTTATAAAAATTGGACTGATGCCTTAGGTGGGTGGCAGATGGCATTAAGATTTAGGTTGTGACCTGAAATAAATGGATTAAATATGTAGGTATGCATGTACTAAAATGTAATTTACCGTAGCATGACGCCCTGCTTACGGGTGGAGGTCAGAGGGCCTGCTCTTCTTCCCGACTGAGCTCCCTCCCCCAAGCATCCACTCACCTCCTGATGGCCCTGCTCATGCAGCAACTTGCCCAGGTTATACAAGCAGCTAGTGACTGAGCTCCGGTGGGCATGCGGATCTTTCAGGTTCTCATCAGGGATGTCAGCACAGGTGAGGAAGGTGCGCTTGGCCTCCTCCAGGTGTCCCTCAGTCATCAGGATAATCCCCATGTTCAAGTATGCAGCTAGGAGATTGGCAGAAAAAACAAACATTCAGTAATCAAAAATCAGCACAATATGTACTGTGTTCATCATTCATTTTACATCTTTACAAAAAATCACCAATCCATCCATCCATCTGTTGCCTACAGGATAAAATATACAGATTTATTAAAACTATTTTCATTGAAAATATGTAGCTCTGTTGCAGTGTTTATTACAGAGCACCATTTATTGGTGTGCCATAATTTCATTAATGACAAAACTTCCCATATGAATTTGATAACTGATATTTAAGATTCCACTAACATCAGAAGCACTGTTGTAGAGATTTCTTAAAATGATCTCCATTTAGAATAACCACATCTGCAAAAAATGGGGAATGTATTTATTATCTTGAAACCAGAAGTAAAGACAACAGTCTTTGTGATTATTTAATGTTAATCTGAAGGACAAGAGGCAGGTCCTGTCCTGCCTCTGTTAAATCTAAATGGGAATAATAAGGAAAATCCATTTTAAACATGACAGCTAGGAAGGGGGAGAGACAGAGACACCTACAGCACCAAACTGGTACATCAGATGGCCTGCTGGATAGAGGGTTCTGCCAGCAGGAGGGATCGGACAGAGGAGAGAATCACAAGTAGCAAATCAAAACCACTTTACACCTGGATCTATAACCAACTACATAAATTTGGGATTTAATCAGTACAAATGAGGGGGTGTCGCTCCCAGAAAGCTGGCCCAGAAACACAGCAGCTCTTGGTCAATGGGCACAGTTGCAGCTGCCACTCAATGGTGGAGGTGAATGGGGACGGCCTACTTACAAGCTAGTGTAGGCCTGCTCCCAATGGCCAGCTTATAGTAATGCAAGGCCTCGGTGGACCTGCCGTTTTCCTGAAGCAGCAAGCCCCTGGAAGTGAGAAACCAGAGGGGATGCGTGAGACCACTCAGCAAGGGTAGCAGGTAGAGTAAAGGCATGCTGTCATTACCATGGGGAAGGAAGTCATGATAGGATTTCAAATCAGACTACCTGATGCCATTAGTTTGAATTTACCATATGTATTCTTCAGTCATGTTCAATTAAAAAGCAAATCTGTAGCACAGCAAGTACTGGTTCATTCAAACTTCGCAATCACAAACAGTTATAGAGGTGTCAGTGTGTCCTACTCCTGGCACCACTCCCATCAGTCCCTATAGCTTGTCATCATAACTAGCTTGGATTCATGAGATGGACCTTGAACCGGGTCACATCTGCCTTGCTGCTCACAGACACAGTGTTATTCATAGCTGCTAGACAAAACTGGGGTCTGGTCAAAACAACTCAACCTGCAAGGTCACTCATACAAAACTGAGGGCCTCATTAGACTCTGATTTGTTCAAACAGGAAAACAAATCAAAGCTATTATAGAGCAAAACATACATTAACTTTGCAAAAGTCTTAGGCAGTCAAAGAAAATGAAATAAAAATCATTTTCATGTTGCTGGTGTTTTGTTTGTCAGCCTTGTCAGCATTTCAAACCCTCTCATAAAATCACCCACGTATTTACAACAATCATCCAAAACACCATCCAATTATGTATTTTTTTTTGTCTCACTCGCATACCATGTTCGGCTAATCGGTACCTCATTGACTTAACCAAGTAACTTAATTTCGTGAGCTGGTAATGAAACTTATTAAATACAAGGAATGGCTGGAGTGCCCCTGACGAGACATTTGGGGACTGAAACAGTATTCTTCAAGCCATCTAACAAGATATCAGTACCTTTTTGGAGAACAGGCTTTTGTATAGTACTGTATGCTGCAGTCTATAAAAGTAAACATACTGACAAATATACTAAATTTGTTGTTAATTACAATCTCCACCACTTCTGCTTCAACACACTGCCCACATATGTAGTTCTACATTGTAAATAATGATCATGAAAACAAAAGATAAGCTCATTCCTGCTGTTATACCTTACACCAGTGTTTCCCAACCCAGTCCTCTGGGAACCACAGACAGTGCACATTTTTGCCCCCTTCCAGCTCCCAACACATCTGTACCTGGTATGTTTTTGATTGCTTTGTTCAGGTGTGCTAGTGAGAAACACTAGCAAACATTAAGATGGACACCAAATCTGATCCCAAGGTTCCCCATGTTGGATTAAGGATGTGAGGAATGTTGAGTGTCACAGTTCTTCAGAACGTAAGGCAAATAAGGAAGGGAAACCTACTCACAGGTTGTACAGCATGTCCGCCATGTTTCTGCGGTAGTACAGGGCATTCCTGTAGGCTTTTTCGGCCTCCATCACCTTGCCCTGGTTCTTCAGGACGTTCCCTAGGTTGCCCCAGGCTGCCAGGGACAGAGGAGCCCAATAAAGGCATATATCATTCACTTTCTACCTTCTAAATTGTTATTTTTGTCCAGAATGCATTGTACCTGCCCTAGGCAAGGTCAGCTGGCCCAAAGTAGCCTCAGAGTGAAATGTTGCCGTCTGCCTAATGATGCTTATTAACTACTTCCTGAAAAGCGAAGAGTTATGAGCAACTTCCTAAAGCACAATAATTTTTTCACTGTACTCAACAAAACTGGAACTAAAACTCTGTGTTCACAAACTATGAGCTCATTCTAGGCTCACCAACTATGTACACATCTGCTCTTACTCTCCAGGTTTCTGATCGAGTTTTGGTTATTGTAATCCTCCAATCTTGTCTAGCCTTCCCCCCTCATGCAGTAAATGAAAATCTGGGTTTTAGGCTACTATTTGACCAAGCTTATTGACTGGTTCCTCCAGCTGAATGCTGTTTGTTCATGAGCAGGAGGATAGCAAACCACATGCTATCAAGTTCACTATCGGCGCAGTTCAGTGGGAGTTGCAGTTTCTGTAAACATACTCACGCTCTTGTCATCAATGGTCAGGTCCCCCCAAATATGCAATACTGCAAAAACAATCATTGGGGGGTGGGCTATCTTGAAGTTCCAAATGTATGCCTGCTAGTTTAACCTTTGCCTTGCTGTCTCTTTTCTGTGATTGTGTATATAAATATTGTATTTTTAAATGAATTTATAACAGACAATTACAACCTCTGGTACATAATCTTCTTGGAATGGGCCTTTTTAATTTGTTTTTTTTTTTTTGCAAGATAGCCCTTTTTAGTTTGGTATTCTAAAGTATACCTGCTGACATGCTCAAAATATTTTCCTTCATAAGACCAGAGCCACAGTCATTATAGTAGTCTGTATACTTAACAAGGGTGGGACAGTCACACTGATACATGACTGGAAGTCAAAGTTCAAATCCTGCTAGCTGTGGAGAAATGCAGTTGCAATGTACACTTTTGTATATCTAATCTATAACATGAAGACAATATTTCCATCACCCTAATGTAATGCCTCTAAAAGATAACTGTCCTGCATATTTTATTTATTTTTGTATGTCTTTTGGCTTGAAAATGAAAATAAACGAATGCTAATTCATGCCGTTATCACATTCAATGACTAAAGTGAAAGCAACACATTGATGCTAATTGTGTTCCGTAACAGTTCATGCCAAATTCCACAAAATCCTTAGTAGTACAACATGCTGTAACAGTGAGAAAGCATTCACTTGCTAAAGCAAACAGACGGCAGAATAATAAACTGATGTATTAAAATTCTTAGAAGGTAAATGTAAATGTCTTCTGGTTATGTTCTTAGTAGTCTGCAAGCACATCTTACTCACATCCTAAGCACATATTTAATTCCGTCTGTCAGCACTACTCTAAATACAGGTAGCCTTACACCAATTACTGACTGTGTTAATGACTTAACATCCATCCATCCATAAAACACTTATCCAATAAGGCTCATAATTCTACTGAGCTGTTTGGAAGACAACTGTATGAAAGCCGCTGTAAATTGGATAAATGCACATATAATGTGTTTCATGGCGTATGAGAGTTACCTTTTGCAGGGTTCACGGATATCCCTGACTTGTAGAGCATCTCCTCAGTTTGCCATTCATGGTTCCTCAGCATGGTCTTTACGCCGTAGAGGACCAGCAGACTGGCACTGCAGTACAACACAAGAGCCTTGGAAAGCCTGCCCCTGAGTCTGATGTAGAGGGAGCGCATGGCCACTGTCATCAGTAGGCAGAAGCCCATGCTGGGGATGTAGAGGACCCGCTCGGCTATCACGAAGCCCACATAGAAGAACAGGTTGGTGGCAGGGAGAAAGGGGATGGCTAAGAGGCTCAGGGAGAATGCCACTATATTCTCAGAGCCAGGCAGAAAATGGTACTGGTGACTACCGGCACCATTGGTGGTATTTTTCAGGGATGCAGAGACAACATCTGAGTGGCAGTCGTGCCCATTGGTGTTGGGCTTCCCGTTGGCAACATGGGCCCTCCCACCAGCCTCCACTAGACCCCAGAGTCCGGTCCATGCCAGGAAAAGCAGGATGGTGTAGAAGACCAAGGTGTGCAGGTTCCTCCAATCCACAGTGTTCTCCAGAATGGGCACAGCATCCATGGACCAATCAAAGCTTAGCATGTTCGGGCATAGGAGGAGCCACACATTGGCTGCTGGCAGGTAGAGAAAGGTGAGGGTCCTGGCCAATAGGCTGGGCGAGTCAGCGGCAGGGTTGTCGGAGTTGGAGAAGCTGGGAGGTTTGTTGCCCATCCAGTAGAGACGAGCCCCCAACAACAGAGCTCCCCATGCAGCCAGAAAGCCCACCCGACCCAGCAGGTAGGTGCTTTTCCTCTGTGGCAGAAACACACACAGGCGGCAAAGTCTCAACACATACAGAAAACATGATAATTCATACAGTACCAAATTTTAATCTGGGGGAAGTTTCAAACCAAACGAGGAAATGTAAGATTATTTCCAGCTAGGACCTCACTCCTAAGGAACAATGCAGGAGTGCCGTGTTTGTGAGAGATGGGATATGCTTAAGTGTTTCTGCAATGCCATTTGAAGCTCACCTCCATGCTCAATTTAGCTGGCTTTGGCCTTGCTTCGTGCTGCTGAGTTTGATCAATGTGACAACAGCTGCAAGTCATAATGCAATTCCCTCACCCGAGACGTAGAAACAGGGACGTTACACTATGCCACATATGCATCAGCTCCCATAAAGCACCAAATGGGACTAAAGAATCCTCTAACTAACACACCATACAAAACACTAAAGTTTTATTTCAAGTTCCACTTTGGCCAATGAGCCATTCTCACTTTCATTACAGGAAGAACCTTAAGCAATATTACTTGCAACTTAATGGCATATTTGTGCCTCTTTAACCTGCACAGTGGAGTGTGACACACACCTCACCTACCACCACATTGGGTGGTATATACAAGCCCATCCATCATTTTTCAAACTAGATATAATACTGTTCCAACATAGAAGTTATGATGTATTTACATGCTGTTGAAATGTCTTTCTGCACATCTACGATCATATTTAAGCCATCCACCCTCTCTTACCTATCACAGTGGGACAAAGGAGGATCAGCAGAACCGCCAGTGTTTATTCTGCTGTCTCTGGAGTTTTACAGTTTCCTTTTCTCACAGCATATTTAAACACAAAACAAATCAGGCATGCATCTGGTAACTTATGACTGTTACAAGGGCCCAGTAAAGCAATGATGTTGGAGCTGTAAGAGGGGCCGACCATGATGATGTGACACGCAGTGTGCACTAGATCTGATTATGCGGGTCAAGATGAAGTTTAACTTACTTTACATACATAACTTGATAGCTAAACTCAAGAGGGAAGGGAAAAAAAACAACAATCAGTAGAACTAATACAAATAATGTACAGTCCCTTAAAAAAACAGCAAGCAACAAAATGGTTGATTCTACAAGTGATTCAAAAACAAAGACATACAAACAGATAGTTACTCCAATACTTCATCTGTTGCAAAAAAACCGCAAGGTTACCCTTTCACTCAAAAGATAAAATGTCATCTGGTATCACTGTCCTCATGGGAGCCTAAGTGAAAAAACAACATTAATAATAATCCAACCATTTTGTAACAAGTCATCCTGTCAGAAAACAAGTGATACAGCCTGGCGTCCTATAATAATAACAATAACAACAACTTGTGACACAACAATCTGCAGTGGGCTAGAAGGACAAGTACCTCAGAAATGGTACAAACCCAAGTCTGAAACTGTCCTCAACATAGTTGACACAACCATCATGTGGGACAGGGAAGTATTGACCAATTGAACCATTTCAGCAAATCACCCAGATTTAGTGGTCCACTTCAAAGTTGAGAAGCAATGACTGTTGATCAGGCCCATTTCTGTACATTTCTTATCCTGGAACACACTGGGAAAGCTGAAAGGTGCCCTGTGAGTAAAAAAGTGAACATCC
The DNA here is from genome assembly GCA_026781145.1 of Hippopotamyrus pictus. Classification (NCBI taxonomy): domain Eukaryota; kingdom Metazoa; phylum Chordata; class Actinopteri; order Osteoglossiformes; family Mormyridae; genus Hippopotamyrus; species Hippopotamyrus pictus. The sequence continues at coordinate 30,091,324 of JAODLC010000065.1, read as the reverse complement.
AGCGACAAAATGCAAATAGTCTGACCTCTAATGACCTCTTATGTCTCCTATTTGCACATACATAAAAAAGCATGGAGGACAGATCAAAGTAGATCAGTGAGAGTGGGCTGTACATAAATAAGTCTGGCTCCCCAAAGAGTAAAGGTTAATTACAGACATTTATCACTGGCCCTCATTAAGATGAATGAAGGGTGGAGAGGGCATGTAAAGGCAGCCATATGGAATCTTCCAGAAGCTTACAATGAAGAATGATGAACAGAGGACAAGAACCGTCATCACTATCATCGTCACCTATGAGGTACAGTGTGCCACTGGGACCAGAGCCTGCCATCAGAGAAAACCTCAAACAGACCAACAGTGCAATACCATAGATAGATGGTCCCATTTACATCACTGTTTGAGGATAAGATACACACTTCACTGAAGCATATTCGACTCTCTGGTGAAAGGAACCAGTTACAATAATGGGTCTGTAAATGTTGTTCTACCTGCTGTGAATCTTCAACTTGGCTGTATGGAACCCTCAAAAACAGAGGGTTGCTTATCCTCAATCTGAACACTGGAGCTGACTTTTTTTCTTTTGAAAACCACAGCCATCCCCAGTGACTCAGATATGAAGGGTCTGAAGGTTCTTGGGGTGTTCAGCTGCATTAATGAATGGATACTGAGGTACATAAAAAAACACAAAACTTCTGAAGAGCCTGGTAGAATAGTCTTTGATTCTACTCCAAACTATGAAGGGTTATACGGGAGCCAGACTGCCATTGCATATCCTTTCATAGATGTTTGTATTCAGCTCAGTTTACTGAAGTTATGAAACATGAAACCTGTAGGCTTATAGCTGTGTGACATTTCCTCTAATCCTGACAGCTGGCTTGATTAAGAGGGGAGGACTTGTGCATGGTACTGTCACACTTTGTGTGCTCTAGATAGACCATTTTTTCGGTCCCCAGAAGAGGAATTCAATTTTTAAAAATCTGAGACTGCAGTGTGTATGTGTGTGCGTGTGTGTGCATGAATTATATTTATATTACACTTTGGGGACCAAATATCCCTCACAGTGTAATAAAAAATTATTACGTTGATGTGGTGGGGACCATTTTTCATGTCCCCACAATGATCTGTGAAATGCAATCAAAAAAACAAAAATGCCATAAGTCTCAAATTAGTTTGCTTACTTATAGTTAAGGTTTGGGCAGGATAGGGGATATGGTTAGAATGTTGGTGCTAGAGTTTTCCCCAGAGAAATGAACAATTACAAATGTGTGTCTGTGTGTGTGTATGTGTGAGATACACTACTAGTCAAAAGTTTTTGTACACTACATGTTTATTAACCATTCTTCCTTTTATTTAATAAACTGCAGATTTTCCATTCTTGTTAAGTATTGGAAAGTTCAGTAAACAACTATAAATGAAAATATAAGTCAAATAAAACACATGATTATGTAACAGTGCATGTCTGATATCCAGTTAACTGGATGTGTGGTGATGGCAGTCAAATTTTAGGATGTCCTTTAACTTTAAATGCACTAGTTAACTTTCATCCCATTAAAACAGAGTAATATTTAATGTTCCTTCTAGAAAGAATGCCTCAATTTTAATTTGCTGTTATTACTGCTATAGGAGGTTACTTTGATGAATCCAAGATATAATAAATATAATAAAGTTACTGAAATGGTGAACATATTAAATTTATTCATTAGCAAAGAATATTGAGTGTATTTTTAGTAAAAGTTAAGTGAGTAACATGTAAATACAGAAAAAATTTGGTGTATGCAAAAACTTTTGACTGGTATAGAGTATGTAGACAGAGATATGGGGATTAATGTGCCACTTAGCAAAATTTCACATTGTTCAACGTGTGGCATCCTTCTTGTGTGTGCAGTCGGATATGGAGATGAGAGGTTAGCGTGTAGAGCTTTGTTCATGTGTATGCCAGCATATAGTGCAAGTGAGGTTAAATTCCTAACTCGTTACCACACCATAGTGGGGTTAAGGGTGTTTCATATTTCTCCGCATAAGCGCAACACTCATGTATATACTGTACGTATGCATACATGGAATTGTCCATAGTTCTCCAGTCAAGCTGCATATTTTGCACATGCACCCAATGTGTTGTATTTATATCTTTATTAATAATAAAAATATTAATTATTCTAATATTCCCTGCACATGTACCATAGTAGTGACATTTGTGTCCATTTCTTGGTGTTTTAAGAAATTCAGAGAGCCAGTTCACAGGGGGTTGCCAACTTCGGTCAGCTGGCTGGTGTGAGATTTTCAATTTGAAACAAGTCCTGCATTCCCATACACAGGCATTTACATGTACAGTATGTAACAGTTTTATTACCTTGTAAATAGTCTATAGGGTTTGCAGTGACCTATCCCACAATGGCACAATGATGCCAAGTGCGCCATAAACAGACACGTCCACTAGCACGCATGCAAAGATGTATAAACCAGCCTTTAGGCTACAATATGCAGCAATCATGTCTGAAGACCAAGTCCAATCAACAGGCAATCAGTGACAGCAAAAAACCTATAAATTACCTCAAAGTTGAAGCTGAAACATTGGTTTCATGATCAGTCTGCCCTACAACATCATTCCTAAACACACAAAGGAGTCATGTGACTATATAAGAGCTGTTAATTTTTAACATCTCTCTTTGTTCAGACAGTAGGGTCAGCCTAGGCACACTGTTGCCTCCCATGGCGTGACCTAGAAGATCAGAAGAAGCCTTGAGATTGTCATACAATGTGTACTTTAGGGGAGAAGATGAAAGCAAACAAACTGTATGCTGTTCAGCAGCAAGTCACCAGGGTGCTTAGTGGTACAGCAATTTATTTAGCCCCCTACTGCTGCTGAAGGCCATCCTTACAGAAATTACCGTCTGAACTTCGGCTGACCCTGCGCATAGGCCGGTTTGAAAAGCTACACCTCACCAGGTCCAGAATTGAACATCCATCACAGGATAGATGCCCTGGTGTCCAGGAGGCGCACCCATCAGGAGAGGAGCAGGACAGACCACCTTCCTTAGACTGAGATCAAGGGACACTCACTTCCAGGTTACCAATGGCAACATCAGGATTACATATACTCACTTCTACAGTGTTAGTACTAGGCCTAGCCTCACTAGGCAGTACATATTAGTCTTTTTGAGGTTATGGGACATTTGCTGGCCTAGCCTCACAAGGCGGTAGATGTTAACCCATACCTGCCAACATACATCCATCCATTTTCCAACCCGCTTCGTGCTCGTTGCTTCCGGGATAGGCTCCGGACCCCCCGCGACCTGCCAGCATTTAGGTTTCAAAATATACAAGGGGATAAGTAGACAAAGAAACAAACAAACAAGCAAACAAATCCAGATATGTAAATAAATAAAGAATCAGACTTTTTTTGGTGGTATGCCATCCTGCCCTGACAATTTAACACCAGCTAGCTAATTCATTCAACTGGCTTGTCGGCCTGCAGAGAGCAGCTACACACGCCTCTTGAATTGGGTTGTGGGTTGCAGTGACAGATGCGTTGAAATTGTATGTAGTATGTGGATTATATGACTAGATTGTGTTTCATAGATTATCTGGCAACTCTGGTAATGTCAAACATAAAAAAAAATGGATCCGTGTATATTGATCATTCATAATAAATTTTGAGGGTCATGCAAATTTGGAGTTTCCTGGGACAAACAATAAAATGGGAGGGTGCCTGGAAGATGGTCTTGAAATATGGGAGAAACCTGGGAAGAACAGGATTGTTGGTACGTATATGTCTTACGGGATGATTGCCGACATGTCACGCCTCATTAGGCGTGACATGTCGGCCTCTCTAACTTTATGAGATATTTACTGGTATTGTTAAACTGTTCCCACCTACTACTAACTCCTACAATTGCTGTTATCTGAGAGTAAAGCAAATTGAATGGCTCTTAGTTAGCAGATGCACATGCAGAACTCCTTACCCTTCAGGGGATCTTTAAACCCCACTCCTACAGACCCCTGCCACTCTAATATGGTCAGTGAAAGCTTTGTCCCCTTTTGTCTCTGACCCAGTCTATCTCAAAATAAGTGGTTTAGCACAACCTGGTAGGAGGCAAGGGGCGTTTTTGTAATACTGTCTCCATCAGGTTACAAATGAAACAATTCAGTTTTCATGAGGTAGGCGTGTAAAGAAAATATCCTTGGAGATAAAATGCAAAGCAGTCCAATTAAGGGACTCTTTTACATTCAGAGATTATTATTCTGGACACTTATAGAGAGAACAGGGAAAAAGAACAGCAGAAAAAATAAAATGCTCTACTGTTATCCATTCTGGAGGGAAACATGGTGCCATTGACAATGGAATGGTCTCTTAGCAAAACCCTGCTCTATACCGGGAATATTTCCATATGGTCTAGGGATCATGAAGCCATTTAAATCATCTTTGCAGTGTTACTGTTCAGTCCCCCATCAAACCAGAAACCCTGACCAACCTGCTGGAATAGGCACCATCCTCCAACAAGACAGGAGAGTCTTATGAGCTCTACCCAGCAGAGTGAAACCCAGGGCAAGAGTAGAGCCTCAAGTAAGAGTTCCACCCACTCATACACTTTGACAACTAGGCTTCTTTTGAAAACACAAGCATTAAATCACACGATAAACAAGGATACTGTCATCTTGAGAGAGCATCCTGCAGGTCAAACTTCACAGTACCTACCAAGTAGCCCATAAAACCCTAAGGTGAGCATAAGCTGCAGAGCAGAACTGAGTTGAGCAGAAAATATTTACCTTTTACGGTTCGGAGGCTTCAGAGATTACTGACAGTAATATGATATTCTGAGATACCTACTCTGTGCAAATTTTAGCATATTTGTGCCACCTTGACTTGGATTTTATTTTGAATGTAATTAACTCTTCAGCTAAAGCTACACACAATATGTACTACTCATTCATAGATTTCACACATTTGATGCAAATGACTTCATAACATACTGTCTTTAATAATGAAACTCACCTTCTCATTCCCCTGCACTCTGTAACCCAGTACATTCGCAGTGAGACTATAGTGTAAATTTCTGCTTTGACTAAAGTAATACAGGCATGCTACCGATTCTTAAGCTGGAAGCTACTCAAACGCAGATATAAATAAACTCAGAAAAATGTCACCTATTAACAGTACTGAGTAATTTTATATTTAAGGGGTTATGTTACCTGCTGAACAAGCTAATAACGACAGAATAAAACCGAAATATAGGAACAGAGGTGCTTGAAAATGGATCTGTAAATCCAAAATGCCTTTTTACTGGAAATACTCATTAAATAAAACCACAGTAAAAACTATGATCCACAGTACCGGCCAGTGTGCTCCTTTCCCATTCTCTGCTTATGCACTTTGGAAAAACGGCCCCATCCAGTGTGACCATGATCCAAATTTGTTACAACAGTGCAAGAAAATGAATTTTGTTATTATATAGATTGACCAGATTCTGAGAAATATGGAAGCAGCTTATCTTTGGGCATAGTCAGTTTATTTTTTATTTAAAGCCACCAGGTCTGGGAGATCAGCAGCATTAGAGCTGAATTTAGAGGATCAAGCTTAATATTTCACAGTTGTGTTTGGTGTAGATACAGGACAGTTGCCAGGACTGAACAGAGCAGACTTACTGTCATTAAGCTGCCAGAAAACACACAGGCGCTACCACACACAAACACACTCTCAAATGTTACGTGTCCTGTATTTGCAAATTGCACCTGTTAGGAGGACAGGCACCAGACACCCAGTGAGCCAGGAAATTCCAGACGCTACAACATGGAACTGATGACAGAACGTCCATCCATGGCATTCATGAAAAGTCCTCTAAATAGAAACACTAGCTGACCCTCAAGAACCAACTTGGAGGGAGCAAAACCGAGGGGAGTAAGAACCAATTGCTATGAGCTGCTGAACCTCTACCAGGCCAAATGGAGGATAGACGGGCAAAAACTGATGATGTTGGCTGAACACCATTCAGAGCAGAATGTTACAGGAGAGGGGAAAAAAACGAACGAAAAGCACAGATAATGAAGGCTTGATGATAAAAATGCCAAAGTCTACAGCAAGTGACTTATCAATATCTGAGATAAAAGTTCACCAAGATGAAGAGGTCAATTTCAGGTGCTCTGTAAATTCAGAAGCTTGTGTCTGCTCGCAACTGAGATGGAAGGAGCAAATCATGTTTTCATTCAAAGGTGGCAAACTCACCTAGACCCCACGACAGGTTGCTGTGTGACTTTTTACACTAGTTAACTGACATAAAGTTTCAGAGTGTAGCAGTGAAGGAATTATACAGAAGAAAATGAGTCTCTCTTGAAGGGGGTTTATTGTAATACTATTGTCTATGTGTATACCATGTAATCAGGGGTCAAATCAGAATTAGAGAGGAGGGGGAGCCCTGTCTGGTACATATAAAAAATATATTAAACAATTATTTTTATTTGATATGATTATTGTGCATATTGTATGGTTAAATACTACTTGAATTATTTTCAACATACCATATAAGTGGAACTTTAAAATGCATCAGAATAGCTTAACACTCCAAGTAATATTCGTGCATATTGATATCTCTTGAAAATGCATTAAAATATCAAGTTATTCATGGATGGTACTAAATATATTACACATGCATGACAAACACATTCAAGACTCCATAAGTTCTGGCAGTTCTGAAATAAGTTGAAATGTAAGATCACGGGACAGAAAATAGGCTTCATGTAGGAATCTGTCACTCACTAAGGAAATCTGAGCAACTAAAGAAAATCAGCATTAGTAAAATAAAAAAAAATGATAGAGTAAAACTGACATTTTATTAAACCGTTCGCTTAGAATCTTCTAATTTTGTGATATTAAGAAAAAGGGGTTAACAATAAAAAGGTGTAATTGTACTCCAGCAAGGTGCAATATAGACATGAGGAGGTAAAGCTGAACTCCACTAGGTTCCATCTATTGCTATGCATATAATGATTTTTTCCCTTAATTGTAACAAAGTTTTTAATTCAACAATGATTTCACAGATATGGGTAAAAGTCAGACCACACATATGACAGGATTAATGTCTCTGATATAACCAAACGCACCACAGGGGAGTTGGACACCCCTGTCGTACACAATTCCAAATACAAACCACACTCTACAAATGATATCACAGATCACCAAGCAGAAACAATGAGATCACATTGCCTAAAATATGATGTCACACTTAACAGCAAAAAAAAGCAACGGTATTAAACAATGACACATTTTAAAAAATAAAAAAAAAAGGTAAAGCCCGAAAGAGCAGATGGCTCCCAGTGACATACACCCCAGGAATGCTTTGTGCCCAGTGAAATATGACAGCATGTACCTCGCACCTGTTTATGCCAGTCACTATGGAAACCAACTGGGGACACCCCAGGCATGTTTGTGGGTCCGGTGGCTGATTTGTGTCAAGCATCAACCATCATTCATTCATGTTATGCTGCCAGTTTATCATACAGGATGGCAGAAAGCATCACGATGATCACACTGTGGAAAACAGTAACGCTTGTGAGAACACCTTTGTTATTCAATATCCTCGGCAAGTTGAGGAACCGTGAGGTACAGTAGGAGGAGAAGGTTCTGGCAGAGAGGGGGCTCCAGCAGTTGTGAGACTGTATCCTCAAACAGCCACATTTTTATTGGCAGACAGGGCACGGCAAAACTGCCCGTTCATATTCAGTTAAAATTCAAAAAGTTTTAAAAATCCATAAATCCACTTTCTGACGCTAATCTGGGCGTTAAAAAGAAAAAGATAAAATGAATGGGAGTTGTACATCATGAGGTCACTGGAGGAGGAGTGTTAGGAGCCCCAGACCTTCCAGGAAGCTGGAAAAGCGCTGGTCAAGCTCCCCTGAGTGAGAGAATCATGCGTCTGTGTGTTAAACCTGGTGCCAGATGGTCGCCCAGGTCACTCAAGGTTCATCTGGAGCTTAATGAACTTCAAGCATTTCATGGACCAGAGATATACCCAAATTCAGGCAATATTTCCCCTTAATTGCCATGTAAACAGCATTCACAGAATACCAGATATGATCAATATGGATCATCAAATGTGACCATGATTGTACTTCACAAAAAAAAAAATCCATCTCTCTCCAACCCCAATAAAGATGTATTTTCTGAGGCCGGAGAGCAGAATGAGTGTCCAATAGCACAAAGGCACTACAGACAAGACCCCACGAGACCAGCGCCCTCTGATGGGAGATAAGCCCTAATGATAACAAACCTCCATCTAGTACATTACAACCCACATGACGTTTGCTACTGCTAACAGTAAAAGAAAAAAATAAATGCCTCAACAAGGCACCATTGGGATGAATAAAGCATTTTAAATGTTCTATTAATACATGTTCTCTATACAGAAATTCCCACTAATGGCCTTTGTTAATTCAGTAAATAATTTTTCATTTCATTTGCCCTCTATTGTGGAGTGAATCAGCCATTAACTTAGCTGACTGGGTGTACAGCTGGACGTAACCCTTTGGCCTTGATGCAAGATAAAACAAAAGACAAAAGACAAAAAACAGCAGTTAGTTATTTTCAGGTAATGAATATTAATCTAAATCAAGCATTACTTTATGGGTTCCCAGACACAGGGAATTAGTTCTGCTCCAACTCGAATGAGCAATTGTTTTGTAGTTAATGAACAAACTGAAGATCATTCACAAAACCAAAATCAGCTACCTGCCTGCTAGATCCCATCAGAGTCTTTGGAGGCATTGAAGGGTCCTGTCCCAAAAACACCACCACGCCTTGTTCCTCAATCCTGCAAAGCAACTGGGACCTTTGCTTAAGAACCCAGAAGTTGGTCCACCCTTAATATCAAATATATGTCAAATATATAAGACAATCACATTTTGAAGTTGTATTATAACACCAGCCCAGAGTTTGCTATAACTAGGAAAATAAAGGTTTTACTTTCACAAAAGTCATGCTTATAGACCTGAGACTGGCCTGCGTGGACCCCAGGGGTGTATCCAGCTCTTTATATACTTTTTTCAGAACTTTCAGAAATCTACTGTAAAACTATGGTGAATCGGTACTAAACATACTACATAAGCATGACTCACAGTAATGCCCTTTATGCAGTGCACATATACATACACTGTCTCATAGAATATTCAGAGCACCACAGAAGTATATTATAACCAGAAGCAGAAAACTCTCATTAGACTCATTCTAATGTTTTATCACTCACTTCCTCTTAGCTTCGGGATGAACTTCAAAAGTTCTTCTTGAAAAGGTCCGGGCCCTGCTTATCTAAGTGAATGTGAATAAACCAGACCACTCTATCACTCCAAGGTCTACTTATCATTCCTAGAATAGCTAAAAGAAATGCTGCAGATAAAGCTCTCAAGTGCATGGCCTGCAGGTCTGTGGAATCAGGTTCCCATCATCTTAGCATTAATATTCCTAAAGACACACCATGTTAGGTCTACCTTACCTTAAGTGACAATGCTGCTACTGTTCCACAGGCTGTCAGTGGATAGACCTATTCAGCATGCATGTCTGCCAACTTAAGCATCAGTATAGGCTCATTATTCCTCATCAGTCCAACCTAAATTTCCTGACATGGACTTGTGCCAAAGACAAGGACCCACCAAACATTAACCTGTCCATGTTCATATGCTGAGCTACTAAAGAGCTAAACAGCACCAGCTTGAAAAATTCTTCACCAACCTAGAATCTTCCTTTATTCCTGGCAGCTTTTTCTGTTCAGATCCATCTGCCTTTATAGCTGTCAACGATGCTGTTCTGCTTAGTAAACCTGTAAATTTATGCTGGAAATATACTGCTAAAAATATACTGAATGAAATGCTTAATCTACTCAGCTACCTTCCAAATTCATATCCTGGTCAGGATCACAGTAAGCTTGGAGCCAATCCCAGGCAGAAATGGGCACAAGGCAGGGGTATACCCTGGATAGGATGCCAGTCCATCACAGAGGACGCACATGCACATACTCACCAATCAAATTTAGAGACACCAATCAGCCTAACTTGCATGTCTTAGACTGTGGGAGGAAACTGAAGAACCCGGGAAGAAAACCACATGATATGGGGAGAGGATGCCAACTGCACACAAACAAAGTAGCTCCCAACCTTGGAGGTATGAAGCACCAATGCTACCCACAGCACCAGCCAAATTCCCATTGTAAGAGACCCCCAGTCAGCAATACTGGAAAATGATACATGACAGTATAGAAGAGCAATCATCAGCAGTGATGATGGCTAATCCAAGCCAGCATAGGGTCTCTGCTGGTAATAACAGCACCTCCAGGGCTGCTGAAGTAAATTCAGTTCACATGTTATCCAGTGTCTGTGTCGGTGTTCTCCCACAGCCTAAAAGCATGCATACTCCACATTGCGTGTGGATGCATGTAGGAGTGAGTGCCCTTGACTGCCGGGACTCTCCCCAGGATAAGCCGAAGATCACAGGACCTTAATCTGACAAGCGCTTGTTACAAACAGATGGGAGCCACCCAATAATATGAAAATAAATATGCAAAGGCACCACTGAATATTTGGCCTCTTTCATATACAAATTAACTTTGCAAATTTTAATATGCTAATCACTAAAATTATTATATAATGACATGCTAAAAGGAATACACAGCGTATTGAAAATGCATTTAAATTAGCAGACAATCTGATTCCTGACAGACTTCTTCACAGAATGATAACAGGACACTGAAGGAATAAATGGCTGCTTTTACATTTTGCACTGTCCCTAGTTTCATAAAAACAAAGGCACACTTTCAATGTTTTCAGGAGTTTTTCCACTGCTGAATAAGGTCTTGTCACTGCCACATGTAAGATGCTGCCTCTACACGATGTGTTATGCATGTTAGCACGATAAGAGAGATCAGCAACTGAAAGGATGCCAGTTCCACAAGCTGCTGGCACTCTCTCTCTCTCTCTCTCTGAGCACAGAGACAAAATCTGGGCTCACAGGTAGGGGAGATTTGGGTGGGGAGGGGGGCAGTTGGGCTGCAGGTATGAAGGCCCCACAACTCTATATTTACACCAGGTTTCACAGTGAAGTAATTTCCTGTCTCCATCTGTACCTGGGAAAAGGAAAAAAAAATGTTCAATAACGTACGGTGTACGGTGGGGTGGGGGGAGTGCTCATTCCCAATGCCACGGACAGAGTAGGGGTGTCAACTTTGATGATATTAGATTTGTGTATGATTAAAACCTCTCAACGTTCTGCCTTTACCAAGAGATCATAAGTATCGTTCTACATTCTATCAGTGGCAGTTCTCTGGCTCCTACACACATCTAAAGTTTTTTTTTATCAGTCAAATCCATTTCAACAAACCAATTAACCGGTAATAGCAAAAAGCAGTTAGTGCCTTGGATTTCTTCCTCTTTCCCCTTTGCACTCTTGGCCCAACATGCAGTACCCAACATGCTATACATTCTCTATTTGGTAACGTAGTGTCATGTACACCATGGAGGTGTTTGTCGCTAAAAAGAATTTGACATCAGTAATATGGAACTTATTTTAATTTTCCAAGACCGACACAACCAAAAAGCTACTTTAAAACTGCGGAATTAGTTTGTTTGTATTGTTTAGTAACTCACAAAATAGTCTTAAAAACTAACGTGAGAATGAACTGTGATAAGATCATGGATCGTGATCCTGCATGAAAAAAAAATCACTATATGACGTAGGACATGGTTTGTTAAGGCAAATTTTTAATTATTCAAATTAAGGGGAAAGAGCATCTTGTACAGCCGCTGTGCTATTATACTGACTCAAAGGCTCCTACAGAAGGTTGAGGTAGAGGTCAACTTGATTTTTCCTCACACTTGTTAGGTAAATTTGAAACAGGGGATTTTGCTTTCTGGGGAGACAAGCAAGATTGGGTATTTCAAAAGCACTGACTTCCTCATCAGACTTATACTGTAACCTGAATACTGTTAGATTAGGGGAAAATGAAAATCACTGTAGGATTTCCTAATGCACCTGTTAGGTATGTCTGCTGGAGAAAAGACCTCCATGACAGTTTGATGGCATGAAATATCACAAGTTGATCACAAAGGACTCATTCATTACAGGGTTAGCCTCTTTAGGACTGGAACAAGGTGCTAGCTTGCACATTTCCTTCAGTAGGAAACAACAGATTAACTATCACGAACTCCAGCTGAAGCTCTTTCCTCCCACAGCTTATCTCTAAAGCTGTAACGGATCGTAGATGATCCATGGATACCCTCCCCTCCCTGTGGGTTCAGCACGCATGGAAGCCACAGATTAATTGCAAAGTTTAACCATAACAGTGACAAATACAGTTTTACTGCTGTTATTACTTTTTAAAGTAATAATTCCTTAAATCTTGATGCTACACAAGTGCATAACATGTATTCAGAGGGAGAATTCCCCACTTATGTGTAGAACATAGGGGGTAATTATAGATATTTGATGGGAATGCAAAAAAATAATCTTGACACATTGCGAGACAGAAAAAGATCCTCTATGGGTTTCAATATGATGCAGTTGCAGTGAAATGATACAGACAAAGCAGTTGTGTGTTCACATGAACAGGACAAGTTCCTTGCTTTGAGGGTTGTCTAAATACATTAAGACTGGAAATCACAGTTACATTTGTCTCTCTCTTTTTTAAATAAATAAATAAATAAATAAATAAATAAATAAATAAATAAAAAGATTCGATCCGTGACTCAATCTTGTGATACGATCCATTCCCGGCTGTGGTTGTCTCTCATGATCAGTTGCACCCCTAACTCTGTCCCATCCATTACAAGGGCCAGATGGCTTGTTAGCTTCCATTCAATAACCACTACAACAGTATGAAGAGGCCCAATGTTTACTTCGGCACATAGTTGAGAACAAGAGGGGCAGAAAGTCATCAGTAACCACGCTCTCTTATTCATATGTCACAACTACTGCAGCAATATTTATATCAATGCATTTGGTTTCTTACCAATAGCAATACCTGAGAGTATTGTCCATTGGGAGGATGGTTTAAGCTCATATAAAACCCTTTATTTTTGGTTATGAGGAACATCTACAGCAAAATAGTCTTCATTCACATCAGGCACACAAAACAAATGATGTTCAATGTAACACCCAACTCTCAAGGATACAAACAATAAGCTTTAATCAAGGGAAGAAGTTGGGGGTGTGGGCCAGTAGGTTCGACTGCTGGAGCACAAGGAGCGTTCAAATCAGACTCAGAAGCCTTTTTTTATACTGTATAATCGGATGTTGTAGAAAAAGGAAAGAAAAAAAAATTAAAATATAATAAATGAATGAGTAATTATTGACCCAAAACGTTAATTTACAAATTTGACAACAGCAATATTTCAATTC
>JAODLC010000065.1:30061896-30074155 GCA_026781145.1 Hippopotamyrus pictus | reverse complement strand
ATTACGGTTAGATGCATTGCGACCTCTCACCCGGCTGCACAAACTGGAACCGCCTCCGTGATGACACACCTTTGCCCATATTGGCCGAAGAGTTTAGTTACACGCATGACGTACAATTTATATTAGGTCAGCATTCACGGTTCGACTTCTGATATTCAGATCGAGTTCTAGGTCATACTGGTTTGTTCAACTTCCAAGAAATTCGAGTTCTAGTGAGTTCGAGAACCGAGGTACCACTGTATTTGTTTTGGCATTAAACTCATCTTTTTTTAATGTACTTTGTAAATATGTCAGATTTATGTTAGGTTTGTAATTTGACATCAAAGTTTAGACATTGCAAAATGCAGTTTGGAACACTTGCAGAAACATAATAAAAGTACATAGTAAGCAATGCTGGCAATTTGTTTTGATCCCAGATATCTGATCACCAAAATCTTGGCTACATGAAAATGACTAAATGGTGTAGTTGCAACATTCATTTGAATAAATAAATAAGAAAAACCTAACTCATGTCACTATGTCTGGCTCCTTTCATTGAATATGTACAGTAGCAACTTTCATGTGTATGCATGAGCCATTGTCACCTGGCCATGTCCCTACCCCCCTTTTATGGCGCTGATGGGGACGTATCTGGATCACATTTCACCATTGCGTTATTCATCAAATTACCATGCAAATACGATTTGAATACGTGCTAATACTATTTATAATGTGAATAGCAATCTTCGGGTGACAGCGGTACTACACACCCCTGATGCAGGTAAAACAAAGTAAGATGACATGGTTTACTTTTTTGCGGATTGAACCTAATTTTAAAAACTTTAATACTTCCGACAATGGACGTTTTGAAAAGAAGACAGATTACGTATTTAGTCAGCATTTTTTCATGATTCTACATAAAGATTTCAGCGAGATATAAACTGAAACAGACGCGAAAAATATGCTGCGTTGTGGACGACACTCGACCCCAGAGGGATAAACAGCAAAAAGCATTTCATCTGAGGTTTTGGTTGAATTAACACAAGGGGGTTGCATGCTGCTCCTGGCAAAATGGCTTTGCTAAAACTATATTGAGGAACAGAAGCATGGATAGGCCCTGTGCATCTTTATTGTTCTTGACCCAAAACACAATGACTGTGGCAATTGGTTACAGGGAAAAGATGGGGAAACACTCTGGAACAAAAGCAACACCCTCAACTGGTTTGAAATGATTACATGTAAATCCTTCACTATCAGCATCACTGGGAGAACACAGATGGCATGGGGGACACTATACCCCAATCAGAGGAGGCTCAGGTCATTTCTGGATGACTGAACAGCTCAGAGACATGGGATCGTGGCAGGTGTATGACACATTAATGAAGGAACACCCCTCAACAACCCACAGGTCCCTCTACAGACTTCGGCTGTAGACAAAACATTCATTAAACCAGATCAGCTGTACTTTTGAATGTTGAGACCTTATGCCACCAACCTCTGTTCTATTTTTTCATCTTGGTGTTTTCATATTCTGGACAAAAATGTGCTCATGCTCACAGATTTATCCTGAGATCAAAATGAAATTTAACCACTGTTTTGGCTCGGCAATATGCTGCAGAGATTTGTTCCTTCAGTTTTTTAACCTTGACTGGACTCCACGTATAAAGACACTGATCCAAAGAACATATGAGTCTGGCCTAATGTGGTAAACAGGTAGACCAAGAAAAACCCATTAGGGAGGAAATAAAAATAAGCAGCTCTGATTGTACTGGAGGTATTTAATCTAGTCATAATGAAAGAGACTGTCTGAGAAGGTCAGGAGAGAAAAAAAAATAAAAGGAACAAAATAATCAGAGACCCTATCATCTGACTAGCAAAACTGAGCAGGAATATGGCAGGAACTGTGTGGGGCATCTATCTCCAGTCTGTTTCAAACAAGGAACCATGTGAGGCATCTACCTCCGATTTGTTGCAAACAAGAAATCTTGTGGGGCATCCACCTCTAGTTTAACACACATGTTCCTCACCTCAGTCTGACATGAACCATAAGCAGGAGGGGTGCGTCTAACCCTAAATAAAACACCCCAGGAATTCAGTGTACATCACCCGCAGTAGTCCATAAAGTTTACATCTCAGAACGTGGTTGTTTTCAACCACAGTCCAGAAATTTCATAAATACATACCCATATGCCCAGTCTCTGCCCATCCCCCATTTCCATCCACCATCCAGCTCCTGCTGAGCTAAACATGTGAAAGAGTTCTATTCCAGCATTTTATGGTTGTGTTCAATGCCGTGTGTTCACCCCCAAGCCCCCTGTGATCCCACACCCAACTCATCTCACAGCGAGTGTCCGTCTCTTTATAAATCTACAGCAGCTCATTCAGATTGACTCATCCCTATAAACGAAACATCTAAGAAGGCATCACAGTGCCAACTGCTCCTAAAGATTATCCAATTAATTCTGAATTGCCGGCTGGGAGCACAGATGTGAGCTCAGTCCTCCAGAGAGGTCAGGAGGGTACTGAGGGACTACTACAGCAATGCAAAAGGAGACAGCTAGCTACAGCCTCCCAGACAGATAGTCGCCTCTCCCCCACACACTCAAACAGTGAACATGTCTTTTGTCTCTACGCTCTGTGTTTAACTTTCATGTTTTCCTCTCATTTACAAGCAAGGACAAAAAGATCCAATTTACTTAATCATACATCTACTTGCCAACAGAAGCAATATTTTCCACAGAAACGTTTAATGAACAGCAAGCTCCCGCTGTCTATACAAACATACACACACTTTTTTTGGCATTAGTTTCAAATAATGGATTTCTGGAAGAGGTAACAGCAACATGCTATCAGAAACTAACATAGACAAGATTAACAGCAGGTACCTTGTGGAGAAGGAGGAAGAGCTGTTGAATTTTGAGACGCTGCAGGATGAAGACGTCATAGACAGCTGACACGGCCAGCACAGTGACCCCCTGCTCCTTCCAGAGCATGCTGCAGGTGGCACAAGCAAGGCTACCCAAGAACCAGGCCCAGGAGCGAAACGAGAGTTGGACCAAGGGCAGACCAAGGGCGCAGTGTCTCTCATAGCACAGGAGCGACAGCAGAAAGAAGAGTGCTGCCCCAACATCTGCCCGTCCCACCACGCCAGCTACTGCCTCCGTGTGCACCGGATGTGAGGCAAAGAGCAGCCCGGCCATCAGTGTCCAGCGGCCTCCACCCAGCAAGGAGCAACAGAGGTGGGTGAAGAGGCCTGTGACGGCGCAGTGGAGCACCACGTTGACCAAATGGTACCCCCATGGATCCAAAGCACCCAGAGCGTAGTTCAGGCGGAAGGAGAGGGTGCATAGGGGCCGATAAGACTTATGGCTGCCGCTGTGGGTGAGAAGCGTTCCCCAGAAATCATCATAGAAGATGTTTCTCCAGGGAGTTTCTGGAAGGAGGTCCTGGTTGGTTTTAATTGCACGGCTGAAAAATAAACAAAAGAGCAGAAGGGTAAGAGCTACAGTCTCAAAGGACCACTTGACACCACAAGATAATCGTAGGAAAGCTGAATGGCAGAAAAAAAGAGAGCTACTGTATGGCCAAAAAGCATCATAGCCTCCATTATCTTTTAGTGGGAAATGCAATAAATGTTCATCCCTCGAGCGATACAAAAGTTGATCTTAAACATGGATAGTTATTATGTTATGATGAACTCTAATAGTGGAGGTAGGCAATGTTGGGAGATCTGACCTCCTTATACCTGAAATCCTCACCCCTTAGCTTCAGATTCAACATGTCACAGTATCACACCAATGTGATTCAATGAAGGATGCAAATATGAGCCTCCTGAAATTGATGATGTGCTGACCGTTGGACTATGGGGCTGAATTTCTTCGGATAATCAGGAAAACCCTGCTTTTTGCATAAAGGTCTCATATTCACTTTCCTGACAGACAATACATCCTGCTGAAGTGTTTAAAAAAAAAAACACACACACAAACTTCGAAAGAATTTTTTGCCCACAAGCTGAAATAAAAGCTACATTATCACTCATAGTAATGGAGTAAGACAGGCTTTCATGCTACTTCTTTCTACTGCGAATAGTCTCTGTTACTATAACAGCTTGAATTTCCTAAATATTTTAAGCAGCAGCTAATCCCTTCCTGTAGGTCAGTCTTCCTGTGCCCATAACTGCAAACTCTCAGTGGGATACTCACTTTCACCAACAGCTTTATTCCCAGAGGATTGACAGGCGTGTCCCAGAAGGCAGTAGGAACTGCCCAGGACACGGTTGCATGTTGTGGAGGGAACACACTTCTGACTAGACTGTCTGATTAGACTGGCACACAAAGGGGACATTCTAGTAAGTTTAACATTAGTAGTACTATAGTATCTGAAAGCATTTTATGCATGTACCTGTTATGTTGACAGAATCTCAGGCGGGACCCCCCAGCTGGCAAAATATACTGTTGCAACTTAGTAGCTCTCCAGATTATTTTCTTTGTAAATGTAACTCACTGTAAAAAATGTTGGAGACCACTGCTCTCAGATTTGCAAAAGCAGTGATATCTTCTACTGTAACAGCTGCCTGGTGTGGGGGCGATGCACTCAAACTCAGCCAATCAGGCAGACTGTAAAGCAGCCCTAGGCCCAGCCAGGGCAGCCATTCTGATCGCCATGCTGCATGCACACTCACTCTTCTGTTCACCGAGCACTAGTGATGCATTAGTCCTGTCTCACGCAGTGCTCTCAGTTCACTGCGGCCAAATTCAGCATGATGGTGCAGCAAGACTGTTAGCCGATTTGGACAGGGGTTTCAAGATCCAGGAGAACATTCCAGCACCCTGCATGTGCCTAGCTGCCACCATACAAGAAGCTGGGTCATCTTTGACCAATAAGGGTGCAATGCTATCACATGACCAAAACATAACCACCTCACCAGAACAAAGTGGAGACAAGTGAGTTTGGGTGGTGGTGGTGGGGGGGATGGTGATGGTGATGATGATAACAACAAATACCACCAGTGTTTACTGTTAAGTCTACAAAGACCCAGGATACAATCTCCGCAGATCCAGTAAAAATTGACCAAATAGCAGAGGTAGAGCTCAAAATGAACAAAGTGTTTCCTCAAACACATATCTATCACATGCACAACAAATGTATTCTGTCATGCTGTTTCAACAGATTACAAATAAGATGGGGGTGGCTAAAAGAGGCCATTTGCAATTCTAAATACTGATGTCCTTATGCTACTGGAGAACAGTGAGCACCAGCCAGATAAACGACTTCGGCTTTGTGGCTCTACACGGACATGACTGCTTGAGTACATTCGCTGTAAATGTCTCTCACTGTTGTTTTGTATGACCAAATAAAAACCATTTCTTATGATGATTTTTTAAAATTATTATTCACACCATCATATGAAAGAGTTCCTAAACGCAACAGGCATGTTTCTTTCATCACCCAGCATTAAAGTGGCTGTAGTAATTTTTGCTGGAATGGCTGTTCTCAGTTCCGTTTCCTGCACCATCCTTTAAGCCCTTGGCACCATAATTTTAAAAAGTATGCAAAAGGCCTCTGCATGGGGCTTTTCGAAGATGTGAATGTTGCCCGATCAGACACAGTGCTCCTCACTGTGTGCCAAAACACTGTGGCATTGACTCATTAATCTTCCAGGTGACTGCCCCAGCTTCTTCTTTCTTCCATCTCCTCACCATTTCCTACTGCTATCTGCTCTTGCCAACTTCTCCTAATCACTTCATAAGCCGGCTCCTCCTTTAAGCACGCATGCTGCATGCCCCCCATGCAATTCTGTCATCCACCCTCCCATTGTTCTACCATCAAATTAATGTTTGTTATTCAACCACAGCTACGAAGCTAGGAATCGGGGAACCCCATCCCCCAGCTGAGATCCCCAACCAGCTTGGTAGTCAGCCTGATTATACTGGGATCTTGTACAGAAAGAGCTGATTGCATTAATATTAGAGGCCGACCGATATGGGCTTTTCAATAGCCGATGCTGATGCCGATATATAGGATTCAGGGTCAGCCGATGGCCGATATATGCTGCCAATTTTTTTTGGCAGATAATTGGACGTTTTCCCCTCTAGCTGCATGGTAAAATATCACGCTAATAATAAACGATACACAAAATGTCTCAACTCAGCATTTATTTAATACTGACTGTAAATTTAAATAGAAACTTAAATAACAAAAACACAATACAACTTGTAAACAATAACTCAAACTTGGCTTGGTGAAATGCTGCCTTACAGGAGTAGATTTTTATTCAGCCATCAAACAGCAATTCCTAAAACAGAAGAAAATATGCAGGGTTAGCATTTTTATTATAGTGCCTTCATCTTAAATTCATTCTACAATTCCAGTATTCCATGCACATTAAATCAATTACACTCTAATACATTTTGAAAGAAAGAAAAACACTTGTAACTAAGTGCATCATGGTACAATGAGTAGTGTACAAGGCCCAAAACCTTTCATTAACATGTTGTTTATGTTGTTAGCAGACAGATAGCTTACAAGCCAAACTCACAATCAGAATCTAGCGATCGCAGAAAATAAAATAACTTTAATACTTGTCGTATTACGCAGCCTTGTTTGCAAGGACAACGTAAGCCCCTAGTGATTGTGACATTGTCGACGGATCAGCCTGTATAAAGGATAGACATGTTTAATGAGGAGACTAACTGCGCAAAGTCATGCACTTTTTATCTAGACATCTGACAAATTGTTCGAATATCTGGTCTCAAATGCAATCAAGTTGCACAGAAGGACCACTGTCAGCATCAGCTCAACTGAATGGTAACCACACTTTTGAACAAACTGTTTTCTCCGCCATGCATTGTTCTTAGCAGCTTTGTGTCTCCAAGGACTGTGCTGTCTATGATTGGGGCAGAGTAACGCAACTCTCACACACACTGCAGTTTTTGAGAGAGCTGCCTGCTCCGCCCCACACACACACAGAATGAAACTCTCCGACACAAGGAAAAAAAAAAAAAAAAAAGCTGATAACATCTGGCTGATATGGTATGGTAATTAAAATTAACAATTAAAATGATTTTTAACGATTAAAAAAAGTCTGTGAGCCCAACAATAAGCGCACAAAACTAACTTAGAATCAATATTCCTTAACGTTACCTGTACAGTTGGTTGAAGGCTCATTATCATTACGACAGTTCCAAACAACGTAATTTGCGTTGTCTTTCAAAAGCGCTCGTATTTTCTTCTAAAGCAACATTTCATAGCAGACCAGTTAAATAAATAGGTCCTTGAAAGATCAGAATTTAAGCCTTACCGTTTTCTCCCAGGACTCTTCCAAAACTTCTGGCTGGGGTCCTGCACAAGGCAGCATGGGTCATGTGTTCCACAGCAACAATAACACTGGGCTGCCCGCAGATTGGCATACTACACTAGGATATCAGCCAATGCCAATACATTAAAATGCCAAATATCGGCCAAATATATCAGTTATTCTGATAACAAGAGCTAAATAACCAGATTAAAATAAGTTTTTCCACCAAACCAACGGTGGCATCACTCTGCCAGCTACAGGATTGGAACCGGTGACCTACGAACCCACAGTGTCACACATTCCTGGTTTCATTAGATGACTGCAACACCAGAAGAAATCGCCACCAAGCCATCGAACTCTGGGTCTAATTTTGGAAATTTCACACAGGCAGAGGTGCCACAGGAAGGCCAAGGCTGTTTATCAATACCAAGAATGCAAAGAACATACCTGTGTTCTTTGCAAGAACAGTCTTGATAGCATGCCTCCCAAGAATGAACTTGGGATGCAGTGAATCATGGGACTGTTCTCGTTGGCAAGGATGCAACCAGTGCATCCTTGATATTTGGAGCTGGATATTTGGAAAAAATGACATCCAGGCAGTTTTACCATGCTCTGTACTTCTGTTTGTGTGTATGGAAACTGTTCTTCAGCAGTAGAAGATGACAACAAATGGGTACGAGAGAACATAATAGTGGTCAACTACACATACTGATTAACACCCCAAGTCTCTGAAACATACCTTAAGTCCATGATGAGTATCAATAGTCTCAGTTGTACTCGCCATATAATACTCCATAGTGTTTGTCCAGAGAACTGAGCATGGAGGTGTGTAGCGGTTTAAGTTATTTATTTACTTCCATAAACTGCACACTCAAACTGCTTCTACCTGCACAGCATTTCTAGCATTTTCTCCTGCCACCGAGTTTTGACAGATTGGAGCGACAGGACTTCAGTACACATGAAGTCACTCATGATATTTTAACATCTCTCAATGGGGATATGGCATCCACATTCAATGTGCTTCTGTCTCAGGGTGAGCTTGGCCACGAGAACTATCCACGCCCTCAGTGATGTCATTCCTGGTGTATAAGCCTAGTTGTGATCATTAATCAAACCAGCCTAGATCACGCAAAAACTTAAGACCTGAATCACAGAGACCTAATTCATGCAGCTATAATCACACAGCCATGAATCATGGAAGACAAGTGCTACACAGTTATTTATTAAGGTACCCAGAATCACAACACCCTAAATCAACAATTCCTGACATGCTGGGGAGCTATGGGTTTCCTACAGAGCAGGTGAGAAGGTCCTTGCCTCCTGGGCTAGATTCAGTTTTTGTTTCTGTTTTTATTCAGCTTTGGCCAAGGTTTGCACTATAGGTAATGCATGACCAAATCATTCTACACTGAAATTACGGAACAGAAGACAAAGTCCTTTTCTAATGTTAAAGAGTTAAACCAAATTCATGTTCAGGATGATGGGAATGGTGATGACAAATTGTATTCATCCATTTCAGACATGGAGGGGAGCTGGGAGCCTATTCCAAACGGGACAGGGAATAAGGCTGGGAACACACTGGGTGGGGTGCCAAATCCACCTACATGCAGACACAATCATACAAAACTGGCAATTTAGAATTACTTGTTTAACTGCGTGTTTTTGGAAGGAAATCAGATAATCCAGTGGAAACCCACACTATACATGGAGAACAGGCAAACTCCATGAATGTAGGGTGGAGGTAAGAGTGAGACCTGGTTTTGGGGCTACAGTGTTGCTTACTGAGCCACCAAGCCTCCCACACAAGACAAACCAACCCCAGCTAGGCCATGCAGGACAGCTTCAGGACGACCTTCACGGACACATTAACCCAGGGCTTCAGGAAACTACAAAAATTACTTTTTGATTGTGGCCATTGCTTTCTTGTAATGTGGCTGGGAATAACCACAGCTAGGCCATGCAGAACGGCTTTCTAAGTATTTGATTATGTATTTGATAAATCAAACGTATGTTAATGTAGCTCATTTTAATGCAGCTGAAGTGTTAAATGACTGGTTGTGCCATTTGTCTGAATATTATCATCTCAAATCAAGGCACGTGGGATCACAGCAGAGCTCCTCGAAGTCTAGAATCTCCCTGCCCTGGCATTCACGAAGGTGGTCCCAAAGGCTCCCTATCTATTCCCCATCTAGTAGGTCTTCATCACACTGGGTCAAAGCAGACGATTTAGTCTAACGTGAAGTATTAATTGAGAAAGCAGAGTCAACCCAGTCCCAAGTGGAATTTAAGTTAAGGCCCTTGCTCAACGGTCCAATAGTGAAATCACTTTGCAGACTATGCAATCTTATCCAGTGGCCTTGTAATTACGGTCCTAACCCATATAGTCACATATCTCCCCTGTTAAAAAAAGTGGAAAAAATTAGAAAAAAAATTAAGTATACAATGTGTACCGTGCTGAAAAAATAAATATGAGTAAGTAATAATACCAAGCTGGCCTGCACATTGTTTCACAGAAAAAGAATTTAAAAAAAGGGCTGAACTGAAAAACTCCAATGCATTCCAATGCAACGTTTCACTACACCCATGATTCCTCCACGCTCACACCACCACTCACTCAGATGCGCTCTATTTATGATCAAGCCAGGTGTGTGAACCAATTTTATGGAGGCTGGCTGATAAATGAATGGCATAAATCCACGGGCATGTGCCTTAGCCGCATATCGTGGGGAATGTAGAGTCACTGGCCTGTGTTGATTCCTCACTGCAGGCAGGGAGAGAGGCCTCCCTGTGGACCCGATGACCCCATTACTTGCAGCCATGAGTCTATCAGAACAGCTGAACTTCCATGTTTCCTTAGGGGAGCATTTGAAGACATGTACATTCAATTTCAATGATTTACCATGAAAACATGTACGTTACATTTATTTAGCAAATGCTTTCATGCAAAACAGCATACAAGTGAGGATCAGAGAGCAGTCAGCCAGTCCCTGGAGCAACTGGGGTTAAGGGCCTTGCTCAAGGGCCCAACAGTAACATCACTCTGCCAGCTACAGGATTGGAACTGGTGACCTACCAATCCAAAGTGTCACACATGACCCCTGAAAAGACCCCTAACAGCGATTAGATCAATCGTCCACTTTGTATTAAACATCATATGGCAGGAAAAACATTTAAATATCATTCAGCAAATCATTCAAAAAAGCATTTCCCTTTACTGTCTGTTTTTAATGGACTTATGCACAGGTAAATACATTAAGTGCCTTAACTGGAGAGATTTTTTTGTGTTTTATATTAAGTACGACATATTTATTGATTTAATACTGCAGGTTCTTGTTATAGTATCTTTGGAGGAAAAAACATTCAGATAACCTATTAAACCAGTCCATTTACTTGATAAATAGAACATAATTTTTCCACAAAACCATGAATGATAATAAGAAATTATTTCTGACACCCTGTACAGTTCGTCCTCTGTTTCGTGCTCCACGTATCTGAAACAGGCTATAATCTCTCGATGACCTTTCACTGGACAACTGTTTATGGAACATGGATGGATGGAATGAACTTATTAGGTGACACCTCTCCAGCATTTGATTTATGTGAATTGGGGTCACGAAGGACATTCAAAGGGCAAGATTGTGTACAGTTCAGGGTGTAGCACATTCCTCAGATATATTTTAAATGTAGCCCATCAACTTGCGTCTTGAAAAATTCAACAAGTCAAATATTGCTGTTTAAAAAGACCAAGAGATGCTTTTTAGTATTTTTTGTGTCTTTTTAGTATTACCAATGGAATAATATGCTAGCCAGCAGGTCTATCACAAAAAAATGACCAATGAAATATCACTCCTAGACTGTCCTGTCTATAGGTTTGTTCCCTTAAACTGTTCAAAGTGAAAGTGTTGTCTATTATCCAGCTCCTGGCTAGACTCCCCCTCCCCCAGCTTTTATTTCACAGAAGACCTCATTAAAAACACAATGGCCTTTGTGTCAAGGACATCCCTTCTGGCGCTACTGCCCTTCGACAAAGTGATGCATCAGAGCCGTCTGGACCAACTGAGGCATTGCATTATGTTAACGACGCATGTGTGTGGTCATGGAGAATGCTGCGAAATCGCATCCTCCAATACAGCACCCATCATTGGCACCGGACAACACCATCATGGATCACCAGCTCAGATCGAGTGCAAGATGCAGTGCCAAAATCTCTAGGGTAAAGGTGCCTTGATTCATTCCAGCATGCCTAGACATCTGCAGAATCTAATGCGCTTAAAATGCAGAAAAGCAACAAGAACATTTTGCAGAGAAAACAGCAACTTTAGCCATTTACACGGTTGGATATTTTACCTTTTTGAGTAGTATAAGAGTCCTCCTGGGAGCATAAACACTGGTTCCCATCATATAATTGCTATTTGAGGCAGAGAATGCATATGCATTTAG
Organism: Hippopotamyrus pictus; assembly: GCA_026781145.1. Lineage (NCBI taxonomy): Eukaryota > Metazoa > Chordata > Actinopteri > Osteoglossiformes > Mormyridae > Hippopotamyrus > Hippopotamyrus pictus. Next base: position 30,062,439 of record JAODLC010000065.1, on the reverse strand, counting down.
GGTTATTTAATTAAATGCACTTTCTAAAGCTATGTTACAGCAAAAAAAAAAATCCAAAGAGGTCAAAATTCTCACGTGGCTTTAAATTCAGATCATACAAGGCTTCTATAATCTAATTAGAAACATGATACATTTAAATCAGAAATAGATATGAAACAGTACAGAACTATCAACTATGCAAAAACATGACAGGCTGACCATAATAAGTTAATGGAGTTAAAGTTAAAGTTAATATTACTGCTGCTGGATGCTGGTCCAGATAGAGGTTGCAAGGTTAACAATTAAGATTACCAATTTAGTCAGTATAATGCTGTACAGTAAAATAAAGAGCTACTCATCTAATCATCAAGCAATGTGTCACTAAAACGACAAACAAAAAGCCATTGTTGCAATTGCCAAAACAATGGGCCTCATTCACCAACCGTTCATATGAACAAATTTGTTCTTAAACCCCACGTACGCACTTTTTTTTACGAAGATTCTGACATTCACCAATGTTTTCTTATCTGAATTTGTTCTTAGCTAAGAACAGAATCTACGCAC
>JAODLC010000065.1:30012273-30025025 GCA_026781145.1 Hippopotamyrus pictus | reverse complement strand
ATATATACATACATAAATATATATATATATATATATACACACACACACACACACACACACATATACATACATACATACATACATACATACATACATACATACATACATACATACATACACACACACACACACACACACACACATACATACATACATACATACATACATACATACATACATATGGATCCAGCTAGACTAATCTACTACACAGCTGCATTTGAAAAACCGACTTATCCCGGAATAGTTTCACTAAGATGAGGCATCTGATCTCAGATGATTTAAGCGACGAAAATACCCCAGCAGCTAATCACTGCAAGTGTTTGGTTTGCTTTTCCACATTACGATGCCACAGATATGCTTTCAGCATCAAAGTTTTCATCAAGCATATATCTCCATTCAGGCATTATACATTAGCAATGATATTTCATGGTAATTTGCAATAAACAATTGATACACTGTGATTCATACATCAACCCAGCCCAACCAGCAAGCAATTTTTAATGAGCTAACATCAGCAGACAGCCAATTACAGGAGCCAGTTTCACCAGTTGTGCTCCACCCTCATCTGGCCTGCCAGCCAATGAAGTCTCATCATGCACAAAGTAACACCCCATCCATCTCAACATGTCAGCAACACTTTGTAGAAGAGTCCTCACCCAGTTCTCCAGGGAAGGGCAGGTGCAGCACAGGCCAGCATCTCCCTGTTTCTCCCCCTCTCACTCTTTCCAAATTGTCTTTACTAAAGCCAGAGCATGGTGAACTCCTAACCACATACAAAAGCTAAACTGCCACTGCCACAGAGACAGCTAGGGAATATGATCAATAGATGGCTGAGGCAGCCTGTAAATATAGCGGAATTCTTTGATTTTGGCAGTTCATCCAACTCATATACAACTCATCTCACCTATGAATATGATAAACACAAGTGAGAACAAAGCCTGGGTTCAGAACACAGGGTCTGCCATTTATCCATTACCCCATAGCAGTCTGTGAGGTTAAGGTTCTAGCTGAAAAGCCCAGCAGTGATACAACTGCTCTGCTGGCCACCGGACTCAAACTGGTGACCCTCTAGACACAAGCACACACTCCTAACCATGAAGAGCCACAAAACACTCCCTTAGTTCCATTTCAGTTAACACTAAGGTCAATCACACACCTACATTTATCTTAATACAGCATTTATTATGTAAATGTAATGTTTAACAAAACATTTAAACTCCATGGCTCTTTATGGTACACAGAACTCAGCTAGAAGAGGGAAATTAAAGAATCACAGGTTATAATCAAATGTCAAAGACTATGACTATTAAGAATGTACTCTTGTCTAAGACACCTACTTACATTTACCACACTATGCACGCATAATGATAGCAGCGAGAAATCAGTCCAAAAACCTCACACAAATTAATGCAAAAAAATACCCGAGTAATTAAAGTCAAAGGACGTCCACAATTTACCATGGGAACATGGTAATGTCCCGTCTCTTGTATCAGCTGACCACCTACACAACATTTTATTATTGTTGAAGAAGAAATGCAACATTTTTAAAAAGCAAAACCAATTCTCAAAGTAGAATAAAAAAAAATTATAACAAGTATAAAATATATGGAATGAAATTTAATAAAGGGTGACTGATCCCTCAATTACTTTAACAAGCCTATTGTTTTATTTCCAAGCTACAGGAAAGCTGCACGACAATAATTTAGTTTAATAACTAATTCATCAAGCGGCCGGGGCATGCCGTGAAAACACAGGTTCTCTTTCGCTTTCCCTACCGAGGCTCATTCACCTGCGTCCCCTCACAAATTTCCCGAAAAACTTAACATGAACTGTCACATTAATCATCATATTATGTTTCAGAGTCTAGACACCGATCCAATAGTAAATGATGTCCCCACTGAATGCATATTGACTGGACATGAGACAGCAGAGTTTATGGAGCCACGTTTGCGCGGATCCCCAAATCGACACGATTCCTCCTGATTGCTGAATTTCCGCAAAGTTGCCCGCACCTTCAAATGCCACAAAAATCTCCCTTAGGCAAACATAAAAGTAGCCGGTTACTTGTTTTGATCGATCGGCGGGGTTCTTGCAGTTTTTCACAACCCCAAAACTTACGTCTGGAGCCGTTCGCGCCGTTGCGTAAAACTTAACAGAGGCTAGTGAGTCTCACCCTTGGGAATGCACCTTTCCGAAGCCGGCGTCCGTACCTGTCATCGTAGCAGAAATCAGCGCCCAGAGTGTTCAGATAAAGGACGACAGCCACGGCGCCGCTAAGCAGTTCCGCGATCATTTCTCAAAAGAAAAAGAATGAAAATACGAGGAACTGCGGAGGTACTAAATCAATCCCCGCCTCTGTTTTCTTTCTTCCTCTTTGTCACTGTGTGTCCATAATGATAAAAGATCCGATCTAAACACCCCATTTTCGCAAAAGTGCCAGAAGTCCGTAATCCAGCATCCTTCCCCCTAACCCATTTTCTTCAGTCGGCGCGAAGCGCCACTGACCTGACGCCCGGCACGGCGTACTGGCCGGCTTTTAAGATGTGACGGACGGCACCGGCAAAGCCTTCCTCTCGCAGTGCCAGTGGATCAAATAGACCCGCCGAATGAACCGGACCGCCGAGCCACATGTGGTTAAAGATCCCGGTGCGCATGCGCACTATTCGTGCTCAACTCGCCCATTGTCGCGGTGTTTGATGTTTTCACTGTGGCGCAACACACCCCGAGTATATTTATGTGCATGGTGAAAAATTACTTATTATTAAATATAGTATATAGAATTACTAGGTGAACGCATAAAATGCAAGGATGAGTGCCGTCCTTATAAACGGTGTCACTACAGAGTACTGGGTGACTAATATGCCTAGAGTAGGTGACATCTTAAGCAATTAACTTGATCCAGGATTATCGTACCCCAAATTCTTTCCTTGCAGATTTTAATTAAAACCAAATTCATGCTACCAAGGTACATTCAAGTGTTTAAAAAATAAAAAAACACAAGACCGTCTTATTTCTTCTTGTATTTTTATTCTCCTTTTATCTGTATGTATATATATATATATATATATATATATATATATATATGTGTGTGTGTGTGTGTGTGTGTGTGTGTGTGTATATTTTTTTATTATTATTATTATTATTTTTCCTAATCTCATGTAAATATCCCAAGCATGTAAACAATAGGCCTAATTAAATGATGTAGTCAGCGTAAGCATGTTAGAGTAACAGCCTTGGCTTAAGAATTAGTTTTCTTTGGTTCTGAACTACATTAAAATGAACAACTGAATGACACCTGGAAATCCTGGTGAAGTGATTTATAATCCAAATATTGTCTTTAATTGTACAATTAGGATATTTTCGAAGTAAATGAAAATGAGCGCCTTAGTAAGGTTTGGGAACAGATTGATTGTAGAACTGACTCTAGATTGTGTCTGACAATAATGAAAAAAATACCTGGCATGTACACTCAGTAACATTTGGCATTGAGATTAAAGTACAATTTATGAGGATTTTTGGGAACTAATGGATAATAAATTGCATCTCAAAAATATTTAAGACTTTAAGATTTTAGAGTTATATAGGATAACCTCTGGATACCATATTACTCTTTGTACAGTGTATTTAATTCTTTGACATACAATATAACATAAAATTATAAAAAACTGGCAATGTTATGACGATATTTAAATTATTTGTTCATTTTTAACTTTTCCTTATCAGTTTATTTAAACACATAAAACAGATTGTTTAAACACTGTTATACCTTTTGAAATAATCACATTATCTCAGGGTAGCAATGTTCATTTCTTCTTACTTTGACCTATCACTGTAAATTGAGGTAAACCATAGCTATAATTATTAATAATTCTTTGGCAAAGTGTTCCATTAAATTGGCCTTGATCAACACTACTGATGGACACCAAGGAATTCCCTTAAAGTTTTTTACTTTTGTTTGTTTGAGCAAGTGACAATCATTTCTAACTGGTAATTCCAATGACCCAGGGTATCTGAAATAGGTGTACAGTGGTACCGGTTTCTCGAACTCACTAGAACTCGAATTTCTTGAAAGTCGAACAAACCAGTTTGACCTAGAATTCGATCTGAATATCAGAAGCCGAACCGTGAACGCTGACCTAATATGAATTGTACGCGCCAGGAAATGAGCCATACTACAATGCAATTCTTATACTTGAATGCCTTCTCCACAGACTGGACGATTAACCAAATAAAGCAGCACAACATTACAGTAACTAACAATAAATAAACCACTAACTTGTGTACTATTAGAGTATTTATGTCATTTATTTAAACTTTATTTTACCAGTTAAATTAACTGAAAACCAGTTCGCACTGCTTTACGTGATATTCGGGAGAAATAGAAGATTACGCATCAGAACTGCCTGGGATACAAACCTCACGCGTGTAACTAAACTCTTCAGCCAATAAGGGCAAAGGTGTGTCGTCACGGAGGCAGTTCCAGTTTGTGCAGCCGGGTGAAAGGTCGCAATGTATCTAACCGTAATGCATTGCGTCAGGATCAGAATGCGTTGCTTTAAGCCAGGGCTGTAAGCAAGTCGAACGCACCCAATGACCAGACTGGGGAAACAAACTGAAACGCGGACTTAATACAGAGGACTAATGACAACAACCAGAAACAGCTGATTATGCTGTTCATTTTGTGTTTAAATGCTAAAAAAAAAAAACATATTTAGGTGTAATTTTGGGGGGCCGGGAACCAATTAATTGGTTTTCCATTAATTCTTATGGGGAAAATTCGATCAGAACTCGAAGTTTTCATTATTCGATCCGTAGTCCGGAACGGATTAAGTTCGAGAACCGAGGTACCATTGTACCTCTGAAATGCGTTGAGTTTAGTGTTCACAATTGAAGCGTATCTCTAAGCTGAAATATCGTGCCGGTTCCAGGAACTGCCAGCAGGGGGCTCACATACTGCATCCCAACACGAATTCCCTATGAACTTGAGCACTGACCTTCAGGATTTGTGCGGGTTTCCACTACATTCTAGGGAAAAAAATGAGTGAATTTGAAAAGAGAAAAATGAAGCATGCTTCTTGACTTCGTCCAGCATATTTCAGGAATGCATTAATCTTGTAAGATTAGGTTTAGCATACTACATTCCCTCAATTGTCTTGTTAACTAGTTTAAGAAATCCGTGAGGTAAGGAGTCTTCCAGAAATTTTAGAAAATATAACTTTTTTAAGTGTCTAAAGGTCTATATATTTTCACCACTTTGTGGCTCAAGATATCATGATGACTCTTTTTATTATTTTTTTGTGAATGCCAAGAGCTGTATTTTTAACAAAGATGAGAATTTATTTCCCAACACCATTAACACCCCCCTAAACAAACCATTTTATAATCATAAAATGCTGTAGCTCATGTTTTCATGTCAGTCAGTCAAAGTTAATGTTTAAACAATGTTTGTGAACTAAAAAAAATCTGAGGGGTGCCTCACCCATGTGACCAGGAGAACATGAAGGAATACGTAAGTCAATGTAAAAGGTGAGAACAACGAGACACTCGTGAAAGCCCACGTCGTATAACAACTCATCCAGCATATGACACCTTCTAAAAGCAAACCTGAATGTTTTGAAAGAACAGTCACTTCTCAGGAACTTTGAGACGTATTGTCACTTGACTAGTGAATGAGTAAACTTCTTGATATATGTGAGTCATAAAAAGTAACACTAATCTAGAAGCCAATGTGTCTTCCTGAGGAGCTCAACTTTTACTCTTCCTTTTGATCACCTACAGTACATTATATGTAACACATTTGAGACTTGCTGTACTTGTTGAGAACTTCCTTTTGTGGGACATCAGAGCCTCTCATAGACACTGCAGCACCTGCTCTCTAAGCTGTGCCCATCCATATCCTCACTGTTTTATTTGGCATTGTGCACTATACACAACATTCAGGAAGGAAAGCTGTAGTGGTATGATTCACATTAATACACAATAATTGGCAATATAGTGGATACCTGGGTGCTCTGTTTGATGCAGATCTTGTATAGGAGGAAAAAAAACCCCTGCCAGCCCCCCAGAACAGGATTTGAACCAAACTCCATAATCACTGTGCCACTTATTGTCTCATATTAGAGCACATGATTGCTAGTATTTCACCTATCATTTTGTATCATCATACTTATATCACACAGGCTACATTTGGAAATGTATGTCTAATTGTATTCTATTTAATTAACTACTTCTGCAATACAGGGATCTTTTATTCATTTAATTAAACATGTATGCTACTCCTTGTACTGAAGCTTATTGTGAATAAAGTAGTTTGCTTAAAGTGTTATTGGCATTTTTGCTGGGATCATAGGTGACGTCATGTCATCTTTTCAGAGTTGTGTTTAATGTTAAAAACCATGAACGGGGATTAAGCCATCAGTGGGACTTATCATAAAGTGACAGAGTTCATCCCGACTCACACTTACATGTGTTGACGTAACTATTCCCCAGGTGAGTTTTCTTTCATGTGCTCTGCTCCCACATCTCTCTCATACAGTATACAGCCTTACCAGCAGTGGTGTGTCACATGATCCCATGTCCAGTAGATGCAGCTCTTGGGAAGAGAAAGCATGTCAGCTGTGCCTTAGGAGTGACTGACACACGATAGATAAACGGGTCATCTGGAGCTGCAGGATAATAACAGGTTAGCCACCACACCTGGGGCTGTTCTGAGTGCTACTTGCAGGGCAGCAGCGGAGTAAATAACCGGCACAGCAGTCAAATAACTTAGGTCAATAAACAGCACAAATGTAAAATAACATGAGCAAAGGACCCGCCCATTGTAAGCATAGCAACATTGGTGTAATCATCTCCTGTTTTCTTTGGAACCATAAACTATACCTACCTTAGCTTCTCTCCTCAGGCTGTAAGACTCCTAAATCAGGACATGTCGCACAACATCTTGACTGTTCATTATAGGTTCATTTACATTAACAGCAACTAGCACGCTGGACTTTATAACACAAATATACATAGTCTATTCTATTATTTTGCATACTGTAGAGATGTTTCCAATAATTGTAATGTTATTTTGTTATATTTTTAATTTTTTCTTGTATATTTTCATTACTTTAGTCTTATGCTTTTAATATTTATCATTAATTTAATTTGTGAAACCTTACTGAACAGTCTCTGGACCGAATCAGGGTACATTTCACTACACATTGTAACTGTGTATGTGATAAATAAAGAATCTTGAATTCTTGAAATCTACTTTGTGTAAAAACTTCATGTCATGACAGGTTCTCAATGAATCATTTTAATTCAGAATGGATGAGCAGCTAAGTTCATGTTACCACCATACCAGAGCCTTAGGGGTTACAGGTTTGAGCCCAGGCTTCAGGTATTCCTCATGGAGTTTGCACATTCTCTGTATATTGGCGTGGCCTTCATCTGGTTTCTCCAGAGATATTCAATGGAGGTGAATCCATGCATCTGCAGTCCTTACAGTGTGTCCCTTAGGGTCTGCATGATTGGATATACTCAGTCTCTCCACTGATATCCCAACTGAGGCATGCTCCACAATGCAGGGAAGGGTTATGGTGCTCTTTGGCTTTTATTAAGGTGATGCAAGCTGGATAAGTGGTTATAGAAAAGATATGGATGGGTAAGTGGAAAATGAAGAACACAATCCTCTGTCATTGATGTGAAGATGATCCAGAGACACCAGGTATGAGAGATAAGGTTTTTCCCACATTTCCCTGTGAAACTAGACAAGGGGTACACTTGGGCAAGTATCTTCTTGTCCACTGTGAAGTTGTGCTGCCTTCAGGTGTTTCACTGTGAAAGTGTGATGCCTTCCATTGTATATCTCACCTGTCATTGTGAGAGTGTGCTGCCTTCCACTGTACGTCTCATTTTTAAATGTGAAAATGTACTGCTTTCATCTGTATGTCTCATCTTGAAAGTGAAAGTGTGCTGCCTTCTGTCCTGTCCTGTCTCCCACTGTTTCTCTTAGCCTGTGTTTTGCTTAGTAGGGTGGGGCCTGGAGGGTCAAGGAATTGAATCCTTTGGCCAGTAAAATAATCATATTGCCATTGGGCCTTTGAGAAATCCCCTTAACCCCAGCTACTCCAGGTTGACCCAGCACTCAAATCCAAGCTTTCTTTATTTGTACGTTGCTTTGGACAAAAGTGTCTGCTAAAGAAACAGAATGTAAAAGTGTCTTCTCATGCTCTGTGCTACCTTCCACTGTGTGAGTTTTGTATTTTTCACAAATTGGCCTACATTCCACCATGCTCCGTGCTGGCCAACAAAGGCCATCCATCACATGGGGTTTGTAAAAGTGCACTTTTACAAATTACTTCTTACAAGGTGCTAGGAAGGAGACAGAGTCCTATGGGAATAAAAAAATAACTTTCTCTTTGCTTTTCTGTTATTTGCTAGCCATATGAAAAGCTGAGTGAATTTCAGCGTCTTAATGTACAGAACATACAGTTGCACAAAGAGCATAAGAAAATGTGGTCTGAACATTCTGAACATCACTGACAGCTGTATGCTACCCAAAACAACTCTTTCGTTACTTATTCCGTTACACACACAAACCAGCCTCACTGTCTCAAGACTCGAACCACTGAAACTGGCCTTTTCAGCCTTCCTGGTCACAGAAGAGCATATCCACTGTCCCCTCAATCTCCCTCTGTGATTGGGAGATCTCCACGGTCATCAGTCCCCATTAGAAGAGCTGAGCACACTTACTCAGTATCCATGAAGCATGGCAAATAGCCATTTTCCACCTGAATACTCGCACCTCTGCATGTTAGCATCTCATCACCTTCAACATCTCACCTGAAAAGATCTTCAAGCATCTCAGGCTGGGCACATACCAATGGCGTTAACAGAAGTTACCGGAAGTTTGAGGAAAATAATAAAGAATTAGTGCAGAAAGTCCCTTTCTTTGCATTTCTAATGATTTTATCACTCACTGTCTCTTTTATTAGCCGGTGTCCTGGTAACGAGCAAGTATGTTTTTAGCTTTTGGTCTTTCATCATCGCAGATTAGCATCACACAGGAAGGAAAGAATAGGCTTGGGAGTTCCACACAATGTGCTGCGTTCTATATCCACACACATCAGACACGGGGAAGTCACGTACGTGACCAGAAATATAACAGGCTGGTAAATGGACACATGAATACGACAACGGACTGGCTGCTCTCAGTGTGCAGCATAGTAAGAAAGGGCTAAAGTCAGGTACCAGGAAAATTAATATGGATTTCAGGGAAGATGAAGGAACTTTAACCTGCACTGGGGGGCAGGGGGATATGGGAGAGGGGGGCAGGGGGATGGGAGAGAGGGGCGGACATGGAAGGTTTTGTGTGGGGGAACTAGGGATGACTGGGGCAATCCCCTGAAAAAAATGTCAGAATAGTACTTGAAATATAGTGAAATATCCACTACAATTTGGTTTAAGATTAAAATTCTGAGTTTTTTGTATGTGCAGCAATGAGTATGTAGAGCACAACCGAAGATACAGTATATAGTGTGCAAAGGCAGTACACATAGTGGAAACAAGTAAACATAATGCAAATAAATTTTAAAAGAACACAAACAGAATATGCAGAAACACTCAATCCATCTTTTTTCTTTGCAGCCTCACATTGTGTAATACAAGATGTAAACAGTAGTATATTCATAGTAAGGTTACATTTGTTATGGTTTGTTTAACACTAACAAACCAAGGAGGCAAACGTGAAAAATGCAGTCACATAGCAATTGCTGTATAGATTCATAGAATACCGATAAAGTTTGTTTCATTATTGCATGGAAATTTAACATTTATCATTTCAAATATTGCTTCTTTGCTGTAACATAAAAAGCCTGAAAATGCTCTGGCATCCTCTCCAGGATGTGCCCTGTGATGGACTGGCATCATGTCCAGGCTATGCCCTGTACTACAGCCTTTATATAACCCTGAAGCTTGGGTGACTGCAGCCATCCACTCATTTTTGAATAAGATATATGTCATAACTGTCCCCACCCTTCACATGGATGAATGGGGGCACATGTCTCATACACCTCTTTCAGTCCTGAGTTCATCTCTGCAATCAAGCAGCACAGTTCTTCATGCTCGAATCTGTGTCCTTTTTGGGGAGATTCTGTCATCTTATATTATGGACTTCCTCACAGGCAGATCTCAAGGAATGAGGATGGGCAGGTGTGTCTCTGGCAGCATCACCACCAACACAGGAGCTCCACAAGGGTGTGTACTCTCCCAATTGCTGTACTCCCTTTATTCTTTGGACTGTGTGGCCACCAATGGCTCCAACTCCATTGTAAAGTTTGCTGACAACACGGTGGTGTTGGGCTTCATCTCTGGCAACAATGAGAAGGCCTATATGGACAAAGTGGCACTGTGTCCATATAGGCACAGTGGAACCTGGCACTATGGTGTTGGGAAAGATGAAAATCCAGTAAGACCAAGGAGTTGGTGGTAGATTTCAGAAGGAGACAGCAGCGTGATTACAAGCCCCTTGTCATCAACAGAGCTCCAGTGGAGAGGGTGAGCAAAATCAAGTACCTGAGCGTCTACATCTCTGAGGACCTGACATGGGCTGTACATATCCGCTCTCAGGCAAAAAAAAGCAAAGCAGCGTCGTACCACCTTAGAGAGCTGAGAAAGTCTGGGGTCTCCCCTGCTGTACTAAGGACTTTCTATTCTGGTGCTGTGGAGAGCATCCTCACACAGAACATCTCATCCTGGTATGGCAACAGTTGCATTTTGGACTAAAAAGTGCTTCACAGAGTGATCCGTGCAGTGGAATGCTGCTGCAGGTCAGCTCTCCCTTCACTGCAGGCCATTTACACAAGAAGATGTAGATCCAGAGCCATAAGGATTGTTAAATACCCCTCTCATCCTGGTAACAAGCTATTTCAGCTTCTGCAATCTGGCAGAAGGTTCCGCAACATCATGGCCAAGACAGAAAGACTCAAAAGGAGTTTTTATCTCCAGGCCATTCGACTTCTAAATCAGGACACGCCCCCCTCTCTTTACACTATAGTATTATAGTATATTAATATAGTACTTTTAAATTATACAGGACAGCAACCTTCTCAGTGTCTCATTCTCATCGTCATCATTCCATACAATGCACTTTAACTTCATAACTTATAACTGCATATCGCACATCTGTAAATCTGTTTTGAAAATTTTATTTTATTTATTTTTTTCATATCCTTTGTAGCTGTATTCTTGCTTATTCCTTCTTAATGTCACGGCAGGGCACCGGAAAAATAAGGAGGACGTGATAGCGGATCAGTCCAAGGGGAAAAATAGGCTTTATTATCCAACAGAAACCCAGGAGATAGAACAGGCAGGGGTCGGTCGATCTGCGTCGGTATCCAGGGGAATAGGCAGGGCTCAGAATCCGAGGACAGGCAGGGGTCAGGCGATCGGCGTCGGAATCCAGGGGAACAGGCAGGCTCGTAATCCGGGGACAGGCAGTGGTCAGGCGATCGGTGTTGGCAGTAAGAGGGCTAGGCAGAGAATCGGTGGTCGAAGAAGAACAGAACAGAGGTCAGGGGAACAGGCAGGCAGAGGTACAGACAGGCAGGGAATAAACGCTCGAAATTCACACAAAAGGCTGAAGATCTCGCGTCTGGTTGACGTGCCAGACGCGAATAAAAAGGTTCTCTAATCACTCCAACAGATCTCAGCTGGTAGAGGAGGGCATACAGTAACCGGTCCTGCCGGTTCTCAGGACCGGTGTGGAAGAGGTGCTCCGGCCGCTGCTCATCTCTCGTCTAGGGAAACCCTGGGGGCGTGGCAGGGGAGCCCCGCGTGATGTCATAGGGGCTTCCCCTGAGCGATCCATGACACTTAAATTATTCCAATAGTTGCACTGTCAAAATAGTGGTTCAGGATACATTTCACTGCATGTTATACCTGTATAACTATGCATGTGACAATTAAAGGGTCTTGAGTCTTGAATTATGTCTGAATGATAAGTTGTGCTCACAGTGGTCATTGTTGAGCCCATGATGTATGCTGTGAGTATGTCAGTGTGTACTGTTTTGCCTTCCCTTCCTGGGCTATGTTTCCTAATTTTTGAGGCTCTCACTGGGACCTTTGCTGTGACCTCAGAGTGCAGCTTGGCCATTTTGAAGAATGCTGCACTTCTGGAGCCTCCTTCCAGACTCACCTCACATGACCCAAATATGGCACATTTCTCTTCTTTGAGCCTCTTATCAAGAAACCATTATGAGAGATGAAAACAAGAATGAGAGGCCAAGGAGGAGAGAGAAAAGTAGGCACTCTAAGAAAAGAGAGACAGAGAGATGGAGGGAACAGCACAGAAAGTCATTGTGGTTGCCTTCTGACATTTAAATGCAGTTTCAGATCTGTTGTTTATGGCAATGAGGAAAGTATACTACAGTATGGTGACCTGCTTATTTTCAGGTTGGTTTAGAACTGGGCATACACTGCCCTAATCTAATGCTGCATTCTATTTACCTTGGAGGACAGGATTCAGAACATAAGAACATAAATTTACAAATGAGAGGGGGCCATTTGGCCCATCAAGCTGGTTTGGAGAGAACTTAACTAATAGCTCAAAGTTGTTAAAATCTTATCTAGCTCTGATTTAAAGGAACCCAGGGTTTTAGCTTCGGCTACACAAGCAGGAAGACTATTCCATAGTCTAACTACATGCTGTGTAAAGAAGTGCTTCCTCAAATTTGTTTTAAAATGTTCTCCTGCTAATTTCCACTTATGGC
>JAODLC010000065.1:29920493-29954381 GCA_026781145.1 Hippopotamyrus pictus | reverse complement strand
AGGAATAATACAAAACAATAAATGAATATTAGAACAACAAATTGTCACTCCTGATCAGGATGCCAAGCTTCAAAACAAAAAAAAAACTCTGGTTGAAGGCAGAGAACAGGACAAGATTCTGGTTGATACCTGTTGTACTTGTGTATGTAAACTTGTGACCACAACTAAAATGAGTTTTTGTAAAGAAAGCGCCATCTCATGGTAACACCCCGCAAGTGAATAAATGGGTGGCTTTAGATGAAAATTTAGGCACACCGCCAGAAGGAGGGGGGTTACTCCCTTTGGCTGGCTTTGGCAGGCAGCCGGTTTGGAGGAGAAAATTGAGGTGGCTGCATCTGTACATGTTGGAAACAAACCTAAAAACAGTTCACATTTATGCCACTTTTAAGCAATGAACGATTTCAGTAAACACCTCGTACCTAGATCAGAATTGGTGGAGTTGAATATACATACAGGCTACTGCATGCATTATACCACCACACTGAACAGAGTGAACTGCTTTAGCCTGTATCCTGTATGGTGCCAATAGAGTCAATAGTTTTGTTAATTTGGAAAAAAAAGAGGTGAAACTGAAAGTTCAAGTTTTGATGTTCAACATCAATGCATTCAAATTAAAAATAAGTGTTTGGTGTTACGTCTCGTAGGACACGGACCGGGGAAGCAGGCAAAGGACAACAGAATGGGGGTAAATAAAGGGGTTTAATTGGGGAACGCAAGGGCATAAGGGAAAAAACCAACACGGAGCTGCGCAACACTACAATGACAGAACTAGGAAAACAAACTCTGACGTGGACTTAAATACATCGAACTAATACAGACAATTAGAAACAGCTGTGAAACACCGGGAATCGACATGAGGGTCACGAGGGGGCGTGGCACAGGAGGATCAGCACGATCGGGGTGTGACATTTGGATATTTTTTTCAGTTTAAATACAATTTTGATTCAATTCTTGATTTTTTTTTCAATAAATGTTTTATTTTAATTTTTCACTTTCATAAGTCCTCAGCCTGTTTTGTTATGCTGTTACTCTTTATTCTACATCCCATTCAGTTAATGTCAAGCCCCTATGCAAAACTAGTGCCAGAAGTCGTAAGCTGAAAAGAATATGATTTTAAATAGAAAAAAGTTCTGAATGGGAAAAAAAAATCAGAAACTTAAAAAATAAGTTTGGAAACTGTAAAAATAAGATCAAACAAAACAGAAAATCTGCAACTAAATAAAGCCTCAAATTTCAAAATGTATCCATCCATCCATCCATTTTCCACTGCTTATCCAGGGTCAGGTTGCGGGGGCAGCAGTCTAAGCAGGGATGCCCAGACCTCCTTCTCACCAGCTACCTTGTCCAGCTCCACCGGGGGGATACTAAGGTGTTCCCAAGGCCAGCCAAGAGATATAATCTGTCCAGCGTATCCTGGGTCTGCCCTGGGGTCTCCCCCAGTTAGACATGTCCGAAACACCTCCCAGGGAGCTGTCTAGGAGGCATCATTGATTGATGCCTGAACCAGCTCAAATGGCTCCTTTTAATGTGGCGGAGCAGCAGCTCTACTTTGATCCCCTTCTGAATGTCTGAGCTCCTCACCCTTATCAATATATATATGAAAGTGAGAAATAAAAAATGTACTTAAAAAAATCCAGAATTGAATCAAAATTTAAAGTGAAAATACTTTCTGACAATTATTTTTAGTTTTAATACACTGTTGTATTTTTTAAAAGTTCAACATCAAATTTTTTTTCGAAATTAATATTATTGGCCCCAATTAAGCGACTATATTTTCTGCTTTATCTGGTAGTTCTCCGCTGTCATTTACCTTTCAATTAGCTGCACTTTTATGAATCTGTCCATGCTAGCATCATCAAAATAGCCTCTGCCACGGTTCTTATCCGTTCTGATGCCAGCTTATTTAAAGCAATATTTCATGTATACTGTACTGCCTAGTATTACACAAAGCACTCAAACGCCACCTAATGGTATAAATAATTATCATCCTGACATTTTTCAGAAAACAGAAATATGATAATCTTCTATTCATTCAATAAGAAAAAATCAACTCAGTAACTGATCCAGAACCAATAACAGGAAGCACATCTTAGAAATAGGGATCATTCTGGAGAGGGCACTAGTCCATTTTAGGATGGGCAGACAGGGTCATCAGCTTTTTAGTAGAGTAGAGAAAGGACCCATGAATTTTGAGCGAGTGTCATTGGGCCATTATACTGTGTGAATAGGGTTCATATTATGCAGTAGTTTCCTTGCAGCAAACAATGTGATAAAACAATTACCAGCATTTATTGGTGCATTGAAAATAAAGGGAGACACATGATATTAAATTAATTGACTTGTGATAGAAATCAAATCTCACCATAAATGAATCCAGAAAAAAAGCAGTTACTGACATTCAATTGTTCAAACTGTAGCTCATTGGTCTTGTGGTTACACTATTTGGTTAAACATTTTTCAGTTATTAACAAAGTAAAGTTTAGGTGAGCAAGTCCAGTTTCATGCTGAATGGTTTAAGGCAAGGTCCACCCTGAGACTTGAACCAGCAATGTGCTGGTTTGATGTCGACTTCCATAGATAAACCAGTGTCATCTTTCTTCAGATTCAGTCTTTATTGTAACAGTGAGGTTACAGCCAAGGCTGGACACCCTGCAGGAGTGTGTCCTATACTGTTTAACACTAATTTTAATACATTTTATTATCGTTTAACAATATCTTAAGCATCATCATTTCTTCAACCATTCACCATCGTTGTATTTTCCTTTGATCCACACCCCTAGATGATAAGTTTGTCAGTCATCTCTTTTACTGTTTGGTCCCTCGGCTGAACATAATTGTGGCATGACCATCTCTACTCTGTTTTTTTTTTTTAAATACCCAGCTGTGAATTTTTGGTGAACTCAGGTGAATCCCTTCCTTCAGTAGCAAACCTTGGCAACTTCAGGTTGTTGCACATTAACTGGATAGAGGGTTAATAATATATTTGTCATTCAACATAGTGATAAGCTGCAGCACTAATAAAGTACATATTCATACATCAAAGGCTAACATAAGATAGCTAACAGATACAGAAACTTCTAAGCCAATACAAGGAATTTATACTTGTTTTTAATCACATTGTGCACAGCAGTAATAGGTCTGCATTCTCTGAAGAATACAAAGTCACTCTCTACACGGTTTACATCAGCTTTTTAATAGAGTCCTAATGATTACATTCTCTATGCGTTATGTAGTGCTAAATAATATTCCATACAGGAAGGCAATGCTGATCCTATACAGTATACAGGAAGGTAATACTGACCCCATGTGGAGATGTCAGACTAATCATATGCAGAATGGCAATGGGCTAATTACATGAGAAGACTCCCAGCTGGTCTATGCCTGCAGGCTGACACATCTATTTCTACTTCCATAGCTAAACCAGTGTCATCTTTCTCAACGGAATGCAACACCTGTAAAAAGGTAGAAGGTAATTTGTGTGCAGACAGAGCACATTTATAATGAGGCAGGTAAGAAGGGGAAACCAGTAGGCAGAATTTACAGGAATCAGGCATGGTGTCAGTGTGGCCTTGGCATTGAGGTTACTGAGAGCGAAACACACATCCTTTGTATGGGAAATACTCATCCTGCATGGGAAGGTGACACTGATCCCATGCAGAGATATCAGATAGATTTCATGCAGGAAGGCGATGCTCCATTGCATACACGCCGTACAGGAAGGTGACGCTGCCCCCATATGGAGATGTCAGACTGATCACATACAAGACAGCAATGCACATCCAATACAGGAAGATGATACAAATCCCATCTGGAGTTGTAAGACTGATCACATGCAGCATAGCAATGCTCAATGCATACAGGACGGTGACACTGATCCCATGCGGAGATGTCAGACTGATCACATGCAGGACAGCAATACTCATCTTGCACAGAAAGGTGATACTGATCCCATGCAGAGATATCACACTGATCACATGCACAAGGGCAATGGTCATCGCGTACAGGAAGGTGATGGTGATCCCATACGAAGATGTCAGACTGATCGTATTTGGAATGGCAATGCTTATTCAATACACAATATACCAGTCCCATGTGGAAATGTCAGACTGATCACATGCAGAACGGCAATGCTCATCCTGCACAGGAAGGTGATACTGACTCCATGTGGAGATGTCAGACTGATCACATGCAGAACAGCATGCAGAGTACATGAGAAGACTCCCAATTGGTCTATGCCTGCAGGCTGACATATCTATTTGCAGGAATCTTGAAGGCCTCAATTCATTGACACCAGACTGACATTTGGTGAATAATTAATCCGCAAGATGTTATCATTCCTCCTCTTTTTGGCCTCTAAGTTGCTCTTGGAAATTTAGTTTCCGGGCAACAGATTAGCCTTACCAGTCCCTCTGCCTCCTACCAGTAGAGGCTGTCACCCCATCCAGGCTTGTAATGCCGTCACTCAAGCCACCTGATTGGTTCCAGTCAAGATACAAGACACAAGATACTTTATTTGTCACATGCATGGTTATATAAGTACGACATGTAGTGAAATGTACCCTGAACAACCCTTAGACTGTGCAAGACAGAATAGAATGTCAAAAAAAATATAAATCAGTCAAAACAATATAAAGACCAATGTTTAATGTCCATTGTTCTCATGAATCTAGTGATTTATCTATATCACTGCTAGTAATGCTAATGCACTCAGGTAATCAGGAATGAAGAATGGAGGTAAACAATGTGGACTTAGGGTCTGGTATCATCACTGTGGATTGTAACACATGATCATTTGATCCAGGAACACATGCTTAAATTATCCCAGTACGCTGTCCTCTAAACCCAGACTTAGGAATCAGACTCTCCCTGTCTTTAGTGGTTAACCTGACTTATCCAACATGACCACAAAACGTATGAGCTTCATGCACTGAAGTGAACTAAATTGCATCTAAACAGTGCAAGAGGAAAGAAAGCACAGTTCTGTTAATCAACATGGAAATTTCACACGATGCTGGGATATGTTTTTTCCCCCACTATTCAAAATATTACAACATAAACAACCTAAATAGAAGTCTGGATTTATGCCATACTCAAACATGATTTTGCTATTATTGAAAACAAAAATACATGCAACAAGGGCGGTTATAGTTAAGCTTGACTCTGTAAGTGAGGCTAAGGGAGATTCCATTCTCGTATTTCAAAGTCTCAAGCTGCTAAAGGCATTTTCAGTGGCTGGGCATGGACCCCAGTTCCCAGCAGTTATGGAGCCTTAAAGACCCATTAAAACCCCTATGACACGACTTAGAGCACTTTAAATAGAATTTACACACATTAAACACAACTTTTACAACTGCTGCTCCTCATTACATATGGTGCCATAAATCACCAATCAATATTACTATCAGTATAATGGATTACATAATTATTTATAATCTGTGACATATTATATTCCTTCATGGTAGACACTATTAACATTTTGTGACCGAAAAGCTTCTTTATTATGGGTATTATAGCTAAATTAGAAATATGGTTTGTAGTATTAATATTCTTGAAGATTTTACTGTTAAAAAGTTGAAAAATTATTAAATTCATGTTACTTTTATAAGTATACGATTATATCAGTTTAGTAGTTCACAGAAAAGTGCTGACATAAGGTTGGTATTTAATGGGACTACTGCTTTTTATTCTACAGATATTATTAAAGTTAAAATCAGAAACATTTCACTATAGAGTCATATTCTGTTTTTAGACTTTTTTGTTTCATTGTGCATTAGTGGAAGTGGTATGCAGGACTCAGTTTATGGGGCACATGCTACATTGCCCAATGTCCCAGTATACCCCTAGTTTGCTTGAACCCATGAAGCTGCAGACAGTACAAAAATTGTGTGGACATGTGAAATATATAATAAGTGGTAAACCACATTGCAAACAGTGTAACACAAACATTAGAGGTAACCAGGTACCTTTACATACACCATATCATGGGCTGACCTGAAAATCATATATTAGCACATTAAATCAATGACTGACCAAGAAAATTATATTTCATTTTCCTGAGCATTGTATAATTAATAATTGCTCATTTTTCATGTTTGTTAATATGTTGTTTTGCTGCCACCACTCCCCTTTTATTTGTAATATAAAATTCAATTTGAAAAGTATGTATGAAGAAAACAACAAAAAAGTTTTATTGCCAATTAGTAATACTTAAATCCATTTGCATTTGTTTGAATGGAGACTGCCTCCCCTCAAAGGTAGGCTGTACTGTTCTAAAAGGAATTGAGAGGCCTCAGTAACTATGGTAATAATGGTTACAGACATGCTTTGTGTAGTTTGGTCAATGATGGTGTGCAAAGTAAAGACAGCAAACAAAGTGATAGAACAAATTGCCTGTATTTATGGTTCATTTGTTTTACAAATTTGCATAATTAATTTCTTTTTTGATTTTGTGTTCACTGCAGTGTAACTTTAATGGGTCTAATGGGCTCCGGGCCTGTTATTCCTGTACAACAGCACATGTTTAGCCTCAGGACCCACATTTTTTCTTGGTCATTAAATCATGCCCTATATTTAAAAAAAAATGAACCAAATTTATTTCCTGTGACACATGGAGTGGAGAAGCAGCACAGGAGCCAGGGAAATCGGGTGAACACTGGGTGTATTCAGGATGAAATACACTAAGGAGCACGAAAGGACGTCAGTGACCGGACTACCAAATATACACAGACATGGACTTAAATATGTAACAACAGAAGTTACATGGGCATTGCTGCCTTTAATTCTGAGGGGGACGTGTCCCCCTCACATTTCATAATTATTCGTTTGGACACCCCCACATTTAACATAAAATATTAGTTTTATGCCAGTGTGTCCCCCCCTACATTCAAAATGCTTCTGATGCCCTTGAGTAGTTAACAGGACAAGGAACCGCGGAGAACATGGAGATTCCACATGAGGTAGAGAGGGGGGCATGGCACACGGGAGGATCGGACGAGCGGGGCGTGACATCTCCAAAAAAAGCATAGTTACTGTGCCACAGTCATAATAAATGACCCACTAACAGTAGCACAATGTGTTCATGCACTGTTTAAAAACAAAAAAATGACCCTGCAACCCCCAAATTGAGATACAGTACTGCAAAATATTCAGATAAAATACATTTTGTGCTTAACAGGTTCTTGATCATAGGCATAATCTGGCTCTTAATTCTTTGAGTATCCGAGTACAACCCCATGTGACATGCTTTCCTGTTTGCAAAAATGATATAATAACTGTACAGTTTGCATTCAAGACAACTTCAATTGAAATTTAAATTTTCATACAGCAGGTTTGCCACTGCCGAATGACTATCATTTATGGCCACTTGAGGGCTTCAAAACCACTTCAATATTCCAATATACTGCTATCCTGTACTGAAAGAAGCGTTTTAATGCATGTGCTTACCTGGGCTTCAGTCCAGGGCAGCTCGTTAAAAAGGGGCCTCGAGAAGGGGCCTAGGTCAACAACTTATACTGTCACCAAGCCCCCTTGTTGGCAATTTTTACCCTCACCATACCCCGGTTGACAATTTTTTTACCATCAAAGGGCCTCTGAAAATTCAAAAACCCCAAGGGCCTCTGACCATATTAATGACGTCCCTCTGTGTGGAGATTTTGCTGGTTGAGGTTGTGGTGAAAGTTCGATCCTAATCAACACGACCAATTTTAAAGCATTTTAAAGACATTTCACTACAGCTTCGTAAACACACATTGTCTCTATTGATGGTAAGTCTTGCATATCCATTATTTTGTTTACGATTACCAAAACATTTGGTTGAACCTAGAGTTAAGCACATTGAGACATGAGGTATAGGGCACTGAATAAAAAATTTAGTTCCATAGAATCAAACCAATTTTTGAATTATGTGTTTCAACTTTGGACCACAGGGTGGCAGTTTCTTACAAGACAGTTAGACTGTCATCCATCCCTTACAATCTTTTACCTTTCCTTGTGTGGTAAAAATTATGAACGCTTTCTGACTAATGCTATTTTACTAATCCGCGTTTTGAAGATACCCCCTTTGTGACTTTTGGTAGGCCTATTTTATACCTATCCGTGTGTACTGAAAATTCCCGCTTGTGACTTGGTATTTTATATCCATCTGTCTGCATTGAAATTGCTCCTCAGTCCGCGTAATAGCATCCCGATAAAATGACTCCGCTGCACCGACGACAAGTTGCCCTGGAAGCGGTG
Source organism: Hippopotamyrus pictus (assembly GCA_026781145.1). Taxonomy (NCBI): domain Eukaryota; kingdom Metazoa; phylum Chordata; class Actinopteri; order Osteoglossiformes; family Mormyridae; genus Hippopotamyrus; species Hippopotamyrus pictus. The sequence goes on along the minus strand of JAODLC010000065.1, from coordinate 29,946,149 downwards.
ATCGCGTAAGATACAGTGCCCTTGTCTTGGTCCGGCTCAGTCCGGAGCTCAGCCCAGCCCATGCAACTTGCATTCATTTACCAAAAGGGCGGTTTGTACGGTTCCCCGAGCACCTTCATAGGTCATCGTACCTCTATCTCACTTTCTATTTGAGCTGGCTGATGAGTAACACGTTAAACTAGTTTCCTTCCGCTTTGTATAACGAAGCAGCCTTTGCGCGTTTGGGACCAAAGTTAAAGGTAAGATTTTCTTTTTAACCGGTCCCTTGTAGTTTATAGTCATCATGTATACATCATGTTTTTTTTTTTTTTTTTAATAAAAACTTTGCAATTATTTCAATAATCTGCGAAGTAAGGAAAAGCGCTGAATAACAGGTGTCCGCTGGCTGAGTCGTTCGCGTCCTTGCAGACCGGCGCGTTACACTTGGTTTAAAACTGAAAGAGCCTGTGACCGCCTTAGTTTCCAGCTGAAGCCACCTGACACGCTTCACTTTCTTTTACACTTTATCACTGTATAAGAATGCCTCTCAAAAACAAATATGCCTCCGTATGTTTAGCGTTTATTGCAACATCATGTATGTGTGGGAATGCGTTAATTCTTATATGCTTGCTGTGCTAGATATTAGTTTAGTTTACATCTTCATCATTAAGATCGCATGACTCTCATAGGTTGTTGCTTCATTGTGCATCGTGTTGCGTAAAAATAAATAGGAGCAGGAAGTGGGCAACATATGTTTTGCAGATTCCTTAAAAGCAATGCGATCTGCAACTTTTCAGAAATACCGAGGGTTTATTTTAGTGTGAGGTGGATGGATGTGGATAGATCTCGTATAGTGTTGGATTATGAGTCGCGAAGAGCACCGTTCTGAGGGGTAGGCTGTAGTTCCAGTGACCTGGGTAAGAGAGATGGACAGAAAGGGATCAGTGCTGGGAAATCAGCAGCATCAATCGCAGAACTCACTTCCTCTGTGCAGTCGAGTTCTTCAGCGTCCACACTACATATTCTTATTAATTTCATATGTGTGTGTGGATCCAAGGACTTATTCCCGCTAAACACTTAAAAAAATCTTTGACTGTGACTTTAAAGGCCTACCTGTAAAGTGTCTTTTAATCTTTGTAGGGTGAGTGTATTTTTTATGTATATATATCAAAATTAAGGTTTATTATATATATGATTTGTATTCAATATATGTGTATTCTATTCTCATAGTATTTTAGTATTAGTTTCTGTAAGAACACAAGTTTGTAATACAAACTGTATTGGAATTATTAGTTGTAGATAATAGGCCTATACTGTAGAGTGTCCACTACTTCTAGCCCTATCCACTAAGTGAGGGTTTCTCAGCACAGATCACAGGACCTCCAGACAGTCCACAGTTTTAGTATGTCCTAGTTCCCAGCCAATCAAGAACACTATATACCTAGTACAGGTGTATTGGGAACTAGGAAGGAGCCCGGTGGTTCTTGGTTTGGGCTTCAGGCTCCTCTAGACTCCCTCCCAGGTAAGTGAAGAAAAACATTGATTGGCTCAGATTGAAATGCCTACAATACGTACAGATCTTCCGTGTGCTGAAGCTCTCTTTTAGTGAGCAAGTTTGCGTCACACATGACTGATGTGGCTCTCCGTTTGCTCAATGTGACCTAGTAACACCGGAGTATGAAATGAGTGAATGATAGTGGGAACCTTTTCTGAAATGCTCCATGCCTTTCACAGTTGGCATATGCTCTAATATGAACTATGCATGGTAATGATGTTTCCTCTGCAGGGTTTATAAGTCGCACCTTCCCTGTCTCCATAAAACGCCACAATACTGGAGAAGGTGGTACATGGATTAAGTGTTTGTTCCAACCTTGCAGTTTGGCAAATTTTAATGAGTCTAAAGATTCTACATTTAATGTCCAGTAGTACTTGCATATATAATGCGTTGAATTACATCAAATACACATTTATATCTTGAATATGCTTGGCCTAATAAATGTAATAAAATCTATCTAAAAGTTCACTCCTTAGGCAATTGGGGCAATAAGGCCTGTAGAGCAAATGAAGAATGGGTGAGATTAATGTCAATAACATGGTGACCACATGGCTTCTTGTTACCACATCGGCATGTCAACGTGGTGCTCAAATCTGCTAAAGCAAAGATGCTTCTGTGGTATTTTGGTGTGTTATGCTGCATAAGCAGTCGTACGTCTCACAGCAAAGAAACATGCCATGAAGTGCACAGTTACTCATAAGGCAGTATTTATATCAGAGTTTGTGACAGGCCTATTGCTCTTCTTGTTGTTATTGCCTGCCTGCCTTTGTGTTTTTCTTGCAGTATTCAGGTTAAGTCTGCTTATGTACATGCACAGGGTTTATTTTTTGGTTGCACCAGATCAAAATTCCTCAGTACCTCTTAGCATTTTTTTAAGAGTTTTTTTCTTGTCTTTTTACTCCTTGACAGTTGACAGAACTGGTCCTTGTATGTCAGAGTTCATTGGTTATTTGTATTTTCTGTTTAACCAGTTTTTTTTTTTGTTTTTGGAATCTGAGATTTCAGGAAAACTTTTATTCCATGTTGGATAAATTCAGAGTCATTTAAGATCCAGACTTGGTAGCTGTTCAGCAGCTAAGCCATGAATTATCCTCCAAAAAAGGATAAAAAGTGACTTTTGACGCTAAGGAGTAGGGATGGGCTGATCCACATTTTTTCAGTTCCGATTCCGATACACAACTGCTGATACCGATACAGTTTCTGATACAAGAGCTCTTTTTACTTTGTTATACTTAATATATTAATTTTTTTAAGCTAGTAAATATAGATGGAAAAAATGTATGACAAAAAAAATTTAATTAGGCTACTACAAATATACATAACGTACTGTTCCACCTTGTTTGTACACCTTGTTTTAGGCATTTTTGAGACATTTGCAGTTCAATATGAATATCTTCAAAACAAGTATACATAAGTGGCCAATGCTTAATTTTAACGCAATTTTTCTCCAATTGGTGTCAGCTCAGTTACACTTTGTTGCGATGGCAGCCCCTCTTGTATCACAAGCTGCAGCGAGTTAAGAACATAAGAAATTTACAAACGAGAGGAGGCCATTCGGCCCATCAAGCTTGTTTGGGGAGAACTTAATAGCTCAGAGTTGTTAAAATCTTATCTAGCCCTGATTTAAAGGAACCCAGGGTTTTAGTTTCCGCTACACTAGCAGGAAGACTATTCCATACTCTAACTACACGCTGTGTGAAGAAGTGCTTCCTCAAATTTGTTTAAAAATGTTCTCCCGCTAATTTCCACATATGGCCACGAGTTCTAGTATTTAGACTAATATTGAAATAGCCATTTCACAAGACAGTCCAGGTTAGCGACTCCCAAATCATCCATTGCTTTTTTTTGTCTCGCAGTTGCGTGCGCTTTATTAAGTGGGATTGTCCATTAAACGCTATTCCCACCTCTCAAAACTTTATTTTACAAAGATTGCAAATCGCTGTGCTACTGGTTTCTGCTAAAAGCATAAAATACTCCCAGATCGTCACGTCTTATCTTACGCTCCCCGCACTGCGAAGGGTATGCGCATGACGTCACAGCAGGCGGAAGTCACTGTACTAACACCCACTGAGTAGCAAAAAAGACTGAGGGGCAGCGTTAGCGTTTGATTTGAATGCCGCAACAAAACACATATAAAATGAGAAAGAGCTGTCATGCGATTGATTGTACAAATAGCTCCTATTTTGTATTAAATCTATCTTTTTAGAGTGCCAAAAACTAAATAAGTAAGTATAGGACGTGGATCGGTCACACATAGCCGATACCTGATCCATCAAATAGGTCTGGATCGGCGCCGATACCGATCTGAATATCGAATCGGTGCATCTCTACTAAGCAGTGGATTCCTGCACTTACTGCTAAGGTTGGCCCTGCAGCTTTGTTATCCTGTTACCTCACATGCACCTAATTAGACAGAACAGACAGGGGAAACTCTCCTACCCCATTGTCAAATATTAGATCAGGTTTTAGCCCGGAACCTCTTGCTTACCAGTTGACTGTATTGACTTACTGGGCAGGGAGCTGTGCTGCTTAAACATGAACTTTCAGGCTGCTGCCCATTCCTCTAGGTTGTCTTGGCAAAGGGGTTTGTTTCTTTCAAGATGTGTAAACTGATCCCAGAGGCTCTGCAGGGCTGCAGTCATTTCTGCAGTTATACCCTGACTCCATATCATGTTATTAGGTCTTGCATTTGTTCTGAAGAATCAAACTTGGTAGCTGTTTTGCAGCTAAGCCATGGGTCACCCTCCACAAAGGATAAAAAGTGACTTTTGATGTCGAGCACATTCCTAAACTTACTGCTGAAGCAGGTGATGGGGCTGTTGTGTGTGTGTGTGTGTGTTCTGGCATCAGATGACTTGTCTTAGGTATGTGTACCGCAGTACACCCACTTTCTTGTTGAGAAGCTCATTCCCAAAACAAGCAAGAGGTTCTTTTGAAGAATCCTTTGTAACCCATCATCCTTCATCTCTTCCTCTCTTTCCCAGAAACTCCATCAGCTAGTTAAGGGGGCTGTTGCTTGGAGACGCACAGTGGAATCACTGGTGGTGGGGCAGGCCCTCCCTGTCTCCTCCTGATTTCAGGCCCGGACCCAGCACGGGGTGATCCGGTTTGGGGAGGTTTCCTACAAAACATGGCCGCTGAGCTGATCCGAGGCCCAAGCGTGGGCCCAAATGGTACTGATGGGGGTCATACTACTCTGCTGGAAAAAACCCAAGACTTCTTCCAGATCTGTGACACGGAGGGCAAAGGATTTGTGACACGCAGGGATATGCAGGTAAGTAGCAAGGGATTCAGGAGGCTGAGGGAGGTTCTCCTTTATGGCTTATTTGGCTTCTTCCAGCTGCTGTCATTCTGTGCCCTGTGACATCACAGACATTTGTCTTCACCAGCTTCATTCCTCCTCAGACGGAGTTGTTTGCCAGCAGCTCCACCAAGCTTTTGGAGACATTTTTGGTGCATATTCAGCCAGGCCTGTCATGTTTCATTTGCACACTAACTTTCACATAACAGGACCTTTTTTCAGGGAACAGGAACTTTTGTCCTGGTCACACCACAAGAACTCGGGCTGATTGTAGTTCCTCAGAGGCTATTCCGGAACCCTCCACACTAGGTGCTTATTGTTTGAACACAAACTGCTTGGGAGGTATATCTTTCTGATTGGTTGACCAAAAGCATTGCCTAACTTATAAATTACGTGGAAGTGTGGGGAAAAGACACAGAAGTAGAGTTACATTTGATGCATCAGTGAATACCCTTTTGCTTTCATCTCCATATTTCTGCCTTGGAAAAATAGATTGATAACCAATATACTTTTGAAAAATATTGCCAGTAGCAATGGTGAAACTTGCCAGCATCGGTTAGAGAAAATGTTACATTGTTTTTTTATTCTGTGGAAAACAAAAGATCAATCTGTTAATGACCTGTACTGGTTTTGTTGGATTACTGCTGTTAAATGGGTGATTTTACAGCAAATAAAGTAGGTGTCGTATTGCTGTCATTAAGCTGTGATATGGTTAGGATATTGTGCAATGTAGACTGCATATGAAAAGGAGGGTCCTGAGGCCTGGCATCTGACCAGCCTCTCAGTCTCAGAGCAGTACCAAGAGAACATGCAGAGGGTGCCTCCCTGAAAGTGTTTGCGGAAAGGCGATAATCTATGCCAGAGCCATCACCAAGAGGCTACCCTTCAGGAAGAACTGTTTACATGTGGTTATTAGTTTCTGCTGGTTTATTGGTTTTGCTCCTTTGTCTTTTGAATATGCTTGTGGTTCAAGGCAGGAAACAAGTGTGCTCTGTAGTTTGCTTGTGGAGGTCTCTTGTTATGACAACCTTGTGCTATAGGACAGCAATACAGAATTGTGCTTCTATTGAGGTATTGATTGATTAATCTGTTATTGTGCTGTGTTGAATGGTGTGTGTCGTGTTTGTTGTGGTCTCTCTTACTTTGTAAGCTGTTGCTTAAGGGTGAATTGGTTGCAAATTGCCACCTTCTTGTTTTCTCAACAGGGAGAAGACACAATGCATGCTGGGTTTGACCCTGACCTCTGTTTTTGTTCCATGATCCCTTCCAGCTTGTTGTCATGACCATTAATGACAAATATCAAATTCTGACACAATGATTACAACACTACTGAACTGAAACTGTTTTATTTATAACAATCAGCACATTCAATTTCTTAGTTATATTTATTTAGTAGATATTTATTAGCAGAATGATGGTTATATAGTAAATGTTAATATAATTCGGGGTGTTTTAGTGAATCTTGTTAAAAGTTATATTCGGTGGCTGTGCTGGAGCATTTCATGAGCATCAACCCGGTGTGAACAGCAAAATGGAAGCGACTTCACGAGACAATGATGAGCATATAGACGCTCGTTAGTGGCTGCATTTAATTCAGGCAAGTTACGTCTTTATTGGAACAGGACATGACGGTTTATCTTAGCATTCGTGACTCCGACTTCACAAGACTAATCATGAGCATGTAGACAGAGAGAGAATTAAATTCAGCGCTTTTATTTACAAGATGCAATCATCCATGACTGTAAATTATTTAATTCATGCAAAGTTACATATTTATTGGGATAGGATGGGTTATTTTAGCCGACCAACTTCACGAGACTAATTGATGAGCATATAGACAACATGAAAGAGAATTAAATTCAGCGCTTTTATTTACAACGTGTGCTTATTAATGGCTGTATATTATTTAATTCAGGCAAAGTTACGTCTTTATTGTGACAGGATTTGACGGATTATCTTACGTGACTCTGTGAGTTCGTCTTTATTTCTTAGAGCCAAACTGCATAAGCTACATGTCAGTCATTTATGTAACACATCTAATTTGTGCATTAATAGCTGTTATGTTAAAGTTTACTAAATATAGCAAAGCAAGTAAGTATACTTTACCTGTGCACGCAGTTGTTTCCCCTCAGACGCCGTGCTGCAATTGTGATCATGCACGTAATTCTCAAAACACCCACAAGATGGCGGCGTTTATCGGTGAACCCGATATTACAAAACCAATAACCGATTATGGTAAAATGCTTAAATATCGGGGAAAATGTCGGTAAATCGATATCAGTCAATCTCTAGTAGGTACCTTATTGGTAGGAATGCTGTGCTATAAACTTTATGAACCTGGACTAAAATGTTGTAAGAAAGTTGCATCCTTAACGTGACATAGTTATGCAGTAACATCCAAAATAAAATGTTTTCATTTGCCATTTGCACATATACATTGAAATTATTTAGTTTTCATATTTACAGTTGATAGTAAAGCTTTGAGTGTGACTGCAGGGTGAACCATCTATCCAGCACCAATGGAACCTTTCAGGGGCTTGAGGGCCTAACAGACACATGACTATTCTGCCAAGGATGGGGTTAAATCCATGACCTTTCAGTAACAGGCACAGAGGCCTGGTCATTGAGCAACACATCACCCCTCGAAAATTGACTCTGGTTGGACTTGAACCCACAACCTTTGAAACATTTATCATAGGGACAAGACTAGAAGTTCAGCATAGGAGAAGCTTTTCTCCTTTGCTAGGAATATAAAATCATAGGCTGTATATGTCATTCCCCCCTAATTTACTATCTTCCAGAGGCTCTGCGGAGAGCTTCCCCTAACCTCAGAGGACCTGGAGGATGTGTTTGACTCCCTTGATGCGGATGGAAATGGCTACCTCACCCTGGAGGAGTTTTCCAGTGGATTCAGTGGGTTCTGCCTTTCCATGTCTCTGAGTAGCGCTCTCCTGTCAGTTTATACCAGAGGTTTCCAACTCCGGTCCTGGAGAGCTACTATCCAGTTGGTTTTCAATCCTACCTTGCTTCTGATGAGCCACATCTGTTCTCAGGCAAATACCAGGGCCAGGTGTGGCTCTTCAGAAGCCAAGTAGGATAGAAAACCTACAGGATAGTAGCTCTCCAGGACCAGAGTTGGAGACCCCTAGTTTATATACTATACAAGGAGACACACAATGGAATTATACACTGAACAAAAGTATTGGGACACCTGACCATTAAACCTGCAGGAACTTTTACTCTGCTACTCTTCTGGGATGGCTTTCCACAAGATTTGGAGTGTGTCTGTGGGAATTTTTGCCCATTCATCCTGAAGAGCATTTGTAAGATCGGGCACTGATGTTGGACGTGAAGGTCTGGCTCATAATCTCCATTCTAAATGTTTTGATGGGTTGAAGTCAGGGCTCTGTGGAGGACAGTGAAGTTCTTCCTCGCAAAACTCACCCAACCATGTATTTATGGACCTTGGTTTGTGCACTGATTCATAGTCATACTGGAACAGAAAAGGGTCTTCCTCAAACTGTTACCACAAAGTTGGAAGCATAGAATTGTCAAAAATGTCTTTGTATGCTGAAGCATTAAGAGTTCCTTTCACTGGAACTACGGGGCCTAGCTCAACCCCTGAAAAACAACTTTACAGCTGTCACAATGCAGTCAAACAGTTAACATTCTCCTAGCATCCACTAAACTCAGACTTGTCCATCAGACTGCCAGAGAGAGAAGTGTGATTCATCACTCCACAAAACACATTTCCACTGCTCCAGAGTCCAGTGGTGGGGTGTTTACATCGTTCCATCTGATGCTTAGCATTGCACTTGGTCATGTGAGGCTTGCATGCAGCTACTTGACCATTGAAGCTCATTCTACACAGCTCTTGGCACACAGATTGTGTGCTGGGGTTAATGCCAAATGAAATTTAGAACTTTGCAGTTATTGAATTAAGAGCTTTGGTGACTACACACTATGTGCCTTAACACTTGGAGACCCCACTCTGTTACTTTATGTGGTCTACCACTTTGTGGCTGAGTTTCTGTTCTTCCTAAATGTTTCTACTTTACAATAATACCACTTACAGTTGACTGTGGAATATCCAATAGGGAAGAAATTTCACAAACTGGCTTATTGCAAAGGTGGTATCCTATGACAATACTATGCTTGAATTCACTGAGCTCTTCAGAACAACCTATCTTTTCACAAATGTTTGTAAACCTGACTGCATGGCCAGGTGCTTGATTTTATGTACCTATGGAAATAGGTCTGAATGAAACACCTGAATTCAGTGATTATGAGGTGTGTCCAATACTTTTGTCCATATAGTGTATTTTTGCTGTACGTTAGTTAAGCATTTTATTTACCTAAGGAGCAGTACTCTAACTGAAAATTATATTTAGAATTGTTGAGGCTTAGTACACAAACTTTGTACATTTTCTGAATGTGTCAGCACTTTGTCAATATAAAGGTGTTTCAAGTTACACACTTAAGGTTTGGATGAGGCCATAATGACAAACTGTCTGGAAGTCTGTGTTTTTAATGAACTGACATCATTGTGTGTTGTCCAGGTGAGTTTCTGTTTGGCCGGAGGATCTCTGTGTTGGAACAGACTGCAACTTCACCTGGCCCAGCCTCCTCTAAAGTTGTGTTCCAGAGTCAGTGTGACGAGCTGGACTCTAGTGAGGATGAGGAGGAGAAGCACTTCTCTTTGCTAATGGAGAGCCTGGGGGCCAGCCACGTGTTTGAGGAGTGAGTCCTTCCTGCCTTAAGCTCCACTCAAGGCTATGCCTATTGCGAGAACCCTCAAGGCTATGCCTATTGCGAGAACCCTCAAGGCTATGCCTATTGCGAGAGCCACTCCCATAAGGCACCTCCACATTGATCACCCTTAATCTGTCACGCTTCACCCCTAAAGAACACAAGGTCTTTTCTTTTAATACACACACACACACGCACACATGCACACACACATACAGTACTGTGCAGTCCAAAGAAATGTTTAAAGCTGTTTATCTGGGTAGCAAGTGTACTTTGGCTTAGAACAAAAAACACAATTTAACATGAGAACATATGCAAATTAAGAGTAACAATAAAAACTAGTAGTAATTTCTTCTGTTTTCTAAAAAGTTACTGATATCTACAGTAGTTGGATGGCTAGATGAACGCCGCTTCAGTTCTCAAACCTCTCCTCAGAGGCACCTCAGCCGTTCCATGATTTTGTTAAATTTATTTGCGCAGTACTGTATTTAAATTTTGGTTGTATGATTATAGTCTGAGGAATAATCACGGTTTCACGGTTATCACGATTATTATGCATTCATTAATTTCAAAACACTATTAGTTAAGAAAATCACATGAAAACTAAGTGTTATTTATTGCTGCTCAATAACCAAACAATACAGGACAAAATAATAATAAAAAAACAAACACTTGTTTGCATTTCTCTCTTTGGACTTAAATAAGTGAAAAAAAAAGTTTTTGATTTAAACATAAGTAATAATTTTACACTGAAAATAAATAACAGAATAATGAAGAAATAAATAAATTTCTGGTTCTGCTCATGTCTGTAGGTGTACTGAGCTTGTTTAGGAATCATTTATGTTTAAACCTTCATTGTTCAAGGTATATTGATATATATTAAGTCTCATGGTTAGGTTGTATGCTAAGCTAAGTGCTATACTAAGCTACCTATCATGCTATGTGTTCAAGCTCTGTGTTATGCTATGTGCTAAGCTAATGCTAAGCTAAGATGCTAAGGTACGTGTTCAGTTCCTTACTTCAAGTGAGGTTTTGTTAGTATTCTGATTGAAACGAAGTGTATGTGAAAAGCTCCTTGAGCCTTATTTTCAGTGATTCATTAAAGAAGTTATTTTTACAAGAAGTTTCCTGCAAACCGTCCTCCGTCTACACTCCGACATGACAACGTTGCACTGAAAGCCGTGCACAACTCTTACCGCTACAATGTTGATTCATTAATATTTAATTCCCTACCAACGTATTTCTTTCACATAATTTGTCAAGGAATTTAACTTAGTTATGCATTACCTTTACTTGAGCGTGCAAAGCTGGATGGTGATCCCGCAGGTGCTGCATCAAATTAGATGTGTTGGATCTTCTAGCAGCATCCTTTTTACGGTACGTTTTACAACATGGTGATCCGTTATCTTCAATGAAGCCCTGGTCATTCTTTTTGTATCCAAAATGATCCCAAACGGCCGACTTCAGGCGCTTCTTTGGAGGAAAAAGAGTTTTGCTGCTAGATGCCTCAGCCATAGTTAATCAAGTGCGCGTGCGTATTAGCCTTAGTCTCTTATGAGCTCGGAACTTTAAACTAGCGCACAGTTGGCATACCTTTGATTAACTGCAGCAGTTTTGTTCCGTGCAACAGAAACGCGGTGTTGAGAAGCCTTTTTGATTAATTAACCGTGACGAATTAAAGCACGGTTAATAGTGAAATCGCTTAATCGTTGCATCCCTTCTCTGGGCTGCCAGTTTGTTTGGGTATATGTGGTTGTAAGAGTGTCCTTCCATGGGCTAGCATCCTGTTCAGGGTGTACCTCTGCCTTGTGCCCTGTATTACCCAGGATAGACTGTTCCACAGGCTCTTCTGCAACCCTGGCCAGTATATGTGGTTAGAAGATGGATTGATGGATGTATTTCTGTTGTATTGCTTTAGTGGTTGAGTTATTTATATATCAAATGAACATTTGCATTATCAACCTCAAAATAACATCACAGACCCACATGCTTCAGATACCATTTCTAATTTCAGGATGGGTTCTTGAATGACTTCCTGAATTTCATCCTTAATCCCCCCCCTCCCCCCACCCCACCAGTCCAAAAGAAGTGCGCGTCCTATGGGCAGAGCTTCGACGGGACGAGCCTCACCTCCTGTGCAACTTTGAGGAGTTCCTTGCCAGGGTCACCCAGCAAATCAAAGAGGCCAACAAAGAGAAGAGAGACATGGAAAGTTTGCTGAGGAGGTACAGTGCTCTTCTGTAACCTGGTCTGCAAAGTTATTCATTTGTAATTAAATACCCCTTTCCTATAATCAGATAACCTTAATTTTGTCTTTTGATGTCTGTATCACAGTTGATCTGCTCTGTTGTGACACATTACTTATTCTAATGGTATTTTATTTGCCACAGTACAACTACAAAGGATTTCTTTCGTTTTTACATATCCCATCACAAAGGTGGAGTTTTATCTGGCAACCCTAGAGCAATTTTCTGAACCACTCATACCACCCCCTGCAATATTGTTAGCTCCTCAAATCAGAGTCACCGCTACATGGAAGCTGGAGGTGAATTATTAAACTTTTGATTCATGTAAATTAACCACCGTACTCCTGCAGCCAACACCATATCGTGTTGGAGGGGTTTGGGTGTTCCAATGATCCCAGGAGCTAAGTTGCCCAGGGCTTTATGTCTCTGGCAGGGTCTCCCAGGGCAAACAGGTCCTGGGTGACGAATCAAATGAAGTGCGGCTCATTAGACCCCTTAGGATGAGAAATAACATGGACACATGTTTTCCCTCGCCCGGATACGGGTCACCGGGCCTCCCTCCTGAAGCCAGGCCTGGGGGTTGGGCTTGATGGTGAGCGCGTGGTGGCCAGATCTGCACCCATAGCGCCTAGTCTGACACAGCCTGAAGAAGGCGCATGGGTCCCCCCTCCAATGGGCTCACCACCTGTAGGAGGGGCCAAAGGGGTCGGGTGCAATGTGAGTTGGGCAGTGGTTGAAGGTAGGGACCTTGGCAGTCCAATCCTCAGCTGAAGAAGCTAGCTCTAGGAACATGGAATGTCACCTCTCTGGCAGGGAAGGAGCCTGAGCTAGTGCACAACGTTGTGAGGTTCCGAGGTTCCGACTAGATATAGTTAGGCTCACCTCGATGCACGGCTTGGCCCCTGGAACCAGTCTCCTTGAGGGGGGTTGGATCCTGTTCCACTCTGGAGTTGCTCACGGGGAGAGGCACCGAGCAGGGTTGGACGTACTTATTGCCCCCTGGCTGGGCACCTGTGCGTTGGGGTTTACTGCAGTGGATGAGATGGTAGCCTCCCTTCGCCTTCGGGTGGGGGGACGGGTCCTGACTGTTGTTTGCATTTATGCGCCAAACGGCAGTTTGGAATACCCACCCTTTTTGGAGTCCTTGGAAGGGGTGTTGAGGAGCGCTACTCTGGGGACCCTCTTGTTCTGTTGGGGGACTTAAATGCTCACATGGGCAATGACAGTGAGACCTGGAGGGGTGTGATTGGAGGACACGCCCCCACGATCTGAACCTGTGTGGTGTTTTGTTACTGGACTTCTGTGCTCGTCACGGATTGTCCATAATGAACACCGTGTTCAAACATAAGGGTGTCCATATATGCACTTGGCACCAGGACACCGTGAAGCCGCAGGTCGTTGATTGACTTTGCGGTTGTGTCATCGGACTTGGAGCTGAATGTATTGGACACTCAGGTGAGGAGAGGGGCGGAGCTGTCAACCGATCACCACCTGGTGGTGGGTTGGCTCCGCTGGTGGGGGAGGAAGCCAATCAGGCCTGGCAGGCCCAAGTGTATAGTGAGGGTCTGGTGAGAACGTCTGGCAGAATCCCCTGTCAGAAGGAGCTTCAACTTCTACCTCTGGCAGAACTACTCCCATGTGCCGGGGGAGGCAAGGGACATTGAGTCCGAATGGGCCATGTTCCGCGCCTCCATTGTGGAGGCAGCTGACCTGAGCTGTGGCTGTAAGGTGGCTGCTTATCGCAGCAGCAATCCCCGATTGCTGTAGACACTGGTGGTGAGGGATGCCGTCAAGCTAAAGAAGGAGTCTTACTGGGCCTCCAAGCGGAACACAGCTGTGGCGGTTGCTGAGGCAAAAACTCGGGTGTGGGAGGACTTTGGCGAGGCCATGGAGAATGACTTCTGGACGGCTTTGAGGAGATTCTGGTCCATCATCCGGCAGCTCTAGGTGGGAATGCAGTGCAGCATCAACACTGTTTAGGGTGGGGATGGGGCACTGCTGACCTTAGCTCGGGAAATTGTGGGTCGGTGGTAGGGATACTTTGAAGACCTTCTCAATCCCACTGACACACCTTCCAGTGAGGAAGCAGAGTCTGGGGACTTGGGGATGGACTCCCCTATCTCTGAGGCATCTGGTCAGGATGCCTCCCTGGTGAGGTGTTTTGGGCATGTCCCACTGGGAGGAGGCCCTGGGGAAGACCTAGGACACGCTGGAGAGACTATGTCTCTCGGCTGGCCTGGGAATGCCTCGGGATTCCCCGGAGGAGCTAGACAAAGTGGCCGGGGAGAGGGAAGTCTGGGTTTCCTTGCTTGGACTGCTGCCCCTGCGACCCGACCTGGAAAAGTGGTAGGAGATGGATGGATGGGTGGATGGACTCCTGGAGCACAGGAGCTGGATGATGTGGCCAGGGGCAGCAGGTTCCAATCTGTTAATTGCATTGTGGGACATCCAGGCGGGGAGCACTGCAATTTCACTAATGCAGAGATGATCATTTAAGCCTGAATGGACCTGCTAATCAGTCAGACCTGCAATTCATTATGACATAAAAGGTAAACATATATAATAACACATCTGCAGTGGGCACAAGTCTTTGAATTCGATTAGATCATTGATTCCAGGGGCTTTTTTGATCCCAGGGGAACATTCTTGTGCATACAGCAGCAGCATACATATAATGCAAAGCAGACAAGGTACAATGACAGTACACATAATGCGAAGTATTTACATTTTTCACATGCTATGTTAAGCATTAAGATCCTTCAGTCTTGAAGCTTGGCCTGGTGGTCCTGTGTTTTGAGCCAGTGAGCTCACAGTGCTCCGTGTCCATGCAGGAGAACTGCCTCTCACGATGATGAAATCCAGCGCCTTTATGAAGAGATGGAGCAGCAGATCCAGGATGAGAAGGATCGCATTATCCTGCAGGTAAGAGGTCGCCTTCCAGCATCCCCAGCCTGACCTCTCTCCCAGTCGCCCTCTGATTCTGTGCCTCTGCTGATCCGTACAGGATTCTGAGCGCTTCCTATCACGGAGCCAGGACCTGGAGCACAAGCTGGTCATGAAGGAACGGGAGATGGAGAATCTCATCCAGAAGCAGAAAAAGGTATGGAGTGGGCATGTGCTTGTGTGAGGGTGTGTCTCTGATACACCAAAAACAAGTTTTTCTATACATGGCCCCAGCTAGAGAGACAGTGCAGGGATCTGCACAGTGAACGGCGGGAGACCAGTATGGACAATGTCAAGCTAAAGCAGACCAACGAAGAGCTGACCAGGGAGCTGAAGAGAAGGGCCCAGGAGCTTGCTCTCGCCCAGGACCAGCTGGGGTTGCTGCAGGAACAGTCCAGCCACCTGCATGAGGACCGTGACATGTGAGTCTCTCAAAGACCCATCCTGTGGCTCATCACTCTTAGATTAACAAGAAGACACTATTTAGAAGAGAAGGATATGACCAGGTCACCACCACCTTCAGTATCCACACCTACATTGTGTTATACACTGTAGATCGGTAGATTACAATTTATGGTCATGTGTCATGATATTTTCTGAGAAATGGAGTGTACACCATGGAGTACACTAACACACTATGCATAACACAGCATACTGTTTTACAATAAACGTTTTTTAGAAGTAGAATGAGTACACTCTAAAATAATGATAAAAAGTGTAGCAAATACATAAACCAGTGCCATAGTTGTTTATTCTTATCATCAAGTCTTTTGTAGTGTGCATAATTGTATGTGCTATACATTTTATACCTCTGACAGCACAGTAGGTTTGTTTACACCAGCATCACCACAAACACATGAGTAATGTGTTGTGCTACGATGACTTTCAGCTCCATTTTAATCTTATGTAACAATTATGTTGACCAGCAAGTCATGACTGTTTATTCAGCTGACGGTTTTATCCAAAGAAATATACAAATGAAAGCAAGGTCATACAATCTCTGGAACAAGTTGGGGGTTAAGGGATTTGCTTAGGGGGCCTGCAATGAAACAGTGTGGGATCTGAAGTGTTGGCACAGTGTCTCTAACCCGCTGAGCCCCACACCGCTGTAGATGACCATGGCCACCTGATGACCAGTATCTGAATGCCTCGGGCACCACACCCTGCATCCACTCGACATCACCATCACCAATCAACACCTTGCTTACCTGTTACCTGCTGCTCGGCTGTTTCAGTTCTCTTCAGCCTCTCGACCAGCTGAAGCTTTTTCAGGCCTCCTCCTCTTCTTTATGGCTGTGAATGGCATATAGGGCTGTTCCTCAAAGTTTTTTAACTCTGAGTGGTTCTTCTGTACAAAGGGAGATGTACTGGGTCACTGAGGGCCTGCAGAGGGAGAAAGCTAGCCTACTGAAGCAGCTGGACCTCCTCAGGTTAGATACATGTGCACATGCACGCACACACACACATACTCACTTACACAGGTTTGTAATTATATCTTTTCTATGGGGAAAATTCTAACCCCAACATAACCACCTTTACCCCTACCCAACCCTAATCTTAACCATAAATAAATAAAACAAAACACGAGACTTCTGGCATTTTCATTTTTTTGATTGCATTCACAGATCTTTGTGGTATCCTTAAAAATGGTCCGCACAACGTCAAAATTACACATTTTTATTACATTGTGGGGAACATTTGGTGCCAACAATATAAGCTAAACATAATCACACACACACACACACACACACACACACACACACAATGCTATTTGATTTTAACAAGCACTTCTGTTTGAATTGCTTCTCAGGGAGATGAACAAGCATCTGCGGGATGAGCGTGATATGTGCTATATGGTACGGCCGTCCTGCCAGCTGCCTGCAGTTTGCTTCCATTTAAATTTTCCTAGAAGATAATGAATGTTTCTTTTTGTGTTTTAATCCATGACTAAGTTGTTATGATAAGCCAGTTTCACTGGGCAGAATTCTGTTGATATAAAACACCTGAAAATACCATATAAACATTGTTTATTCCAGTTGTGTCCACCTACACTTATCTTAATAACCAGGACGGTGCATTTGAGGGAGTTATGGGTCCCGTTAGTGCCTCTCCTGGTGAAAAGACTCTGTCAGTTGTAACGTTTCAACCTTTTATACATTTTCTTTCAAAGTCATGCTGCGTTTGAAACAACTCTCCTGATGTCTTCTCCAGAAACCCAGGACTTCCTTGAAAACGCCCTCACCCAGATCCACATCCACCCCGCTGCGGCCTGCTGACCGCAAGCAGGCCAATGTGAGGTAATCAGGTTTTCATACTTTTTGAAGTTCACTTTTATTGGCCTGAGGTGGCTTTCCAGACAGCAATGGATCTTGGTGAATAATAAACAAGATAACAAATGATGTAAGTAAAGAATGAGTGAGGTCTAGGTGTGTTTCCAGAAACCCTTTGTTATTCCAGAATTAACCAACAAACTTTAAGGAGTACTTTATTGGTTCTTCCTGAGCCTCCACATCAGAAAAGTACAGGCTGTCGATAACAGGAATATCGGTCCTACTTATTTCAATGGTTAAATATATTATATGATTTTCACATCAGACATTTTAAAATATAAACTAATTAGTAAATCAATAAAAACACACTAAAGCAACCAAAATTAAGACCAAAGTAGATTAACCTATTTGTTGAAAAAAAGGACTCAAAATGGGATGTTGCTTCCATGTAAAGAGAACACAATGGTGAGCAGCAATAGGAAATGAAGTAATTTCTATTTTATACCTCTCCTCAGCCATGGTTTGGGGATTCAACACTGCAATTAGCAGGTATTTGCTAAGAGGATACTTGCTGTCTCCCTATAACCAGCCACCAGCAAACACACCATCCTTTGCCATCTGACACACTCCAAAGCTGGCCCACATATACAGTAACCATCGTGTGTATTCCTAGGCCACTTGGCGACATTATCTGTAAAATGTCCTTCATGGTTGCATATCACCTGGACATTTAGCTCTAGTGCCAATAATCCATTTTGACAGGTTCTGGTGCGATTCAAGGGGCTGCAAATATGAACAGAGTTGAGGGTTCCTCCCACTGCACCTAAAATTCCAGGTGTGCCTGCAATGGCATGAAAACCAGTTGGTGTCATACAAGGCATCCCCTCCTGTTGCAAATTGTATGTAGTTGTGCACACAGTGCAACAGTAATGTGACCAATGCATGCACAGTTGCAGAACACAGCAGCCTTGCTGAGGCCATGTACATCTGTAGGTTTGCAGGAACCCACCAATAGTGTAGAAGCAGAGAGCGGTCAGAAGCTGCACAGGACAAATATTCAGATGTGTTTCTCTTTTCAATTTATCCTTCACCAGACCAAGGAGGCTCATTATTTCATCCAAGGCTATCCTGTATTTCCCTGCAAATTATTCTTTATTGAGATGGTCCAAGGGGTTCATGGTCACCCGCAAAAGCAACTTGGCTTCCTGGATGGCACTGTCTGAAACACTGTCTTCTGTTGACTTGCACAATTCTTTGCCATTGCTGGTCATGAGGGGTGATTCACCATCCCAATTCAAAGAATGTGACTGAACACATAGCAAGTTTGATTGATTAGCTCATTAAGTAGCTTAACAGGGTTGTTGAATTTATGAATTGGATTTTGAATTGACCACACCCTGTAAGATATTGAATTGGAATGGTAGAAGAATTTAATTCATTTCAGTTTGATGCAGTCATGTAAACATATGAATGTCATTTCATCTAGCAAAACATAATTACGCAACAGATTTCCAACATGGTAGATGTATATATTGACCTTACGAACTTTATATTTGCATGATTGCAAGATAAAACTTGTGTAATTGTTTTAGTCCACTCTAATAATAATAATTATGCTAGTCCTTTTCCATGTGCATATTTTTATTGTTTTTGTATATTTAACTGTTTATGTGTGTTACTATTTGTGTGCAGTCTAGCTTTTCCTGTGAGTGATTATGGGTTATCAGATGGCAGTTGGTAATTTGGCAGTTCAGAAGAAGAAATTACATACCAGCTGTAGTGCTGCAGTATAATATAAATTAGCGTGAAGTGCCTTTACTTGTCAGAAAGAAATATCAGTGGGGTAGAGTACTGGAAGTGTGTTGCGAGTGTTAAGCACATGTTGGACACCTGTTAAGCACATATTTGTCTCCACCTCAGCAATGAGGATGAGGAGGAGCCCCCCTCGTGCTCCTGGAGGAAGAGCTCCCTAGGTCTTACTGGGCTTGGGCCGCCTCTCAGTCAGGAGGTGGAGCTGGCTCAGGGGACGGGGGGCCGACGTCACCTACCTAGAATCATCTCCATCGAGGAGGACCCCCTGCCCCAGCTGCTACAGCAGGACTTCCAGTGCCAGCTGCCACAGTGGAGCGAGGATGAGGAGGGTGAGAATGTGGACCCGCAGACCAGAGGCGACACCTCCACTCATGGCCCATCCAACGCCAACAGGACTGTGCCCTCATCCCCCCGAGGCCGGCCAGTTGGCAAGGAGACTGTCCAGAACGTAAGAGTAGACAGCACTCGGCAATGCATACTGTGATATATCCAACGCATCAGCCTAACATGGGGGAGGGCTCTGCTCCTTACACTGGCTCCCTTTTAACCTAAAATTACAAAGATTGTCATATAGAATGGCAAGGAGACTGTCCAGAACGTAAGAGTAGACAGCACTCGGCAATGCATACTGTGATATATCCAACTCATCAGCCTAACATGGGGGAGGGCTCTGCTCCTTACACTGGCTCCCTTTTAACCTAAAATTACAAAGATTGTCATATAGAATCATTTCGATTGATTGTTTTGTTAACAAGGCACTTATAACCATGCAGTGGACACCTTTACAGTCACTATACATTAATTAATGTTTTTTTTAATATTTTGCCTGTTAAAGTTAGTGCCTGAACTGGTGAACATTGAGAAATGCATGAATAACAATCACAGTCCTGCAGCAGGGGCCTGCAAGAGTCATGAAGCTTCAAAAGAGCCCTAACCTGCACAACTCTGTCGCTTTTGGGGTCCAGGGCGAAGCCAGCATCTCTGCTCCAGACCGTTTCTTCAAGATTGTGCTGGTAGGCAGCTCCAGTGTGGGCAAGACCTCCCTCCTGCACCGATTCTGCAACAACTGCTTCTCCCCAGGAACTTCTGCCACTGTAGGTATGTGTACTGGCACTCCATATTTAACAGGGAGTCCTGCTGCCCCACTGGCTGGTTTTAATGTGGAGATCTGCCACCCCACTAGCCAGTTATACTGGCTGCCCCACAGACCAGTTATAATGAGGAGACCCACCACCCCGTGGTCCGGTTACAAAAGGGAGACCCACTACCCCGTGGTCCGGTTACAAAAGGGAGACCCGCCACCCTGTGGACTGGTTATAATGGGGAGACCCGCCACCCCATGAACAGGTTTTAACAGGGAGACAAGCCACCCTGCGGACGAGTTTCAATGGGGAGACCCATCACTCCTCGGACCAGTTTTAGCGAGGAGACCCACCGCCCTGCTAGCAGGTTATAATGGGGAGACATGTCGCCCCATGGGCCGGTTATAGAGTAGAGGCCCACCGCCGCCACGGGCCGGTTATAACAGGGAGGCCTGCAGCCCCACAGGTCAGTTATAGCAGGGAGGCCCCCCGCCCCCCCAACCAGTTATGACGGGGAGGCCCACCGCCCCACAGGCCAGTTATAAGGGGGAGACACGTTGCCCCACAGGCCGGTTATAATGGGGAGACACGCCGCCCCGCTGACCTCTCAAGCTGTTTGATAATGTTTAACAATTAGATGTTACATGGGGGTGTTATCCAAGCCAGAAATGTGTTCCTGACAGGCATAGACTACAGTATGAAGACACTGATGGTGGACAGCACCCAGGTGGCTATGCAGCTATGGGATACTGCTGGGCAGGAGAGGTGAGTGTGGCCTTTCGTCCCCCAGCACCACCAATCGAGCAATGTGAGAGATGGTAACCATAATAAATGTCTTTAGTGGGTAATGTGAAATCCTGTCACCGTAACTCTGTCACCCAGGTATCACAGCATTACGAAGCAGTTCTTCCGCAAAGTTGACGGCGTGGTCATCGTGTATGACATCACTGTTGAGCAGAGCTTCATTGCTGTACGTCACTGGCTGACCAGTGTGCAGGCAAGAGCCATCTTACGCCAGTCACAGTACATCATCTCATCAGAGTGCATTTAGGGTGTTGTTCATTGTTCAAACCACCAGGGACCTTAAGAAAAGTGAGACCCCTTTGCCCTCATTGGCCAGCGTGCCCCTCATTTCCTGCCCTCCCTGTTCCTCTTCCCATAGTAAATAAACAAATAACTAATTAAGACAGTTCTGAGAAATTAATGAAAGTAACAGCAAGCTAGTTAGCCACTCTTTCCACCTTGACAGCCAAGGCCACAAATGCATTTCATAATTCGTCTCAGTAGGTGGCTAAATCAAGCATCTCAATTGTGATTGATATCAAGAAGTTAATTAACGTCGTCTTTCAGATAACATCTTTCTAAATAGCTAGCGTGGTCATTAGCTTGCCAGGTAGATAGTTAATAAGCTAACTAGCTAGCTAAATAATAAACACATGGGTACATTTCCCATGTTCCCTAGTGGCTAGTGTGAACTGCACAGCTCTCTTGGCATGTTAATGGCAAAATAGGTTGTTGAGCTTTTTCAGAAGCTTTCAGAAGTTGCACACAGTCTATTATTATGGTGAAAACTAAAGCCAGCCTACCTGTAATCACTCCAAGAGCATTAATCAATGAAAAATGCTTTAATGAGAAGTTTGAAAGCCAATTCTATCAAACTTTTGTTACATAATCTTTGGTGATATAACCAACCGCCATGCTTTCTCACAAAAAGCACAATGACCTAAGAAACCACAATGCCAGGAAGAGACAGGAAAGATGCATCATTTTTTCTTTGAAGTATGTTTGATTTTTTTCACTTCAATGGATGTTACATTAGAGAATACAACCTCTTTACTCTATAGAATGTACTCTTTACAGGAATGAATCTCATATGCTGCAGTATGCTTCAGCGACCTTTGTTTTTGCATATATTAGTCATTTAAAAAATAACTCAGTAAATGGAGTGTTGTAATTAAAAAATACATATTTAATATATGCATATACATATGCAGTTGTAAAAGATATGGTTAATGAATGCGTTTTGAGTTTCAGCTATAAAAAATGATCCACAAATATAGTCCTCATAGACCTTTTGAAAATTTGAAGAAGTGTGATTTTAGTATGAAGAAATGACTAACTATTGTGAACAAGTATTGTAGACTTAGTGGTACCACCAAGTCATCAGCTCGTGACTAATGGTGACATCACAAGTTCCTCATTTTTGTCTTACCCATTTAAAATGTAGTATTTGTAGTTGTAAAGGCTGTGGAACCTTTGCCAGTGTCCCTTCTGTTTGAACCTGCATTTACTTTACATACTACTTATATTATGATAGATAAATACTCTTGAACAGTTACAGGTATGGAAGGTAAATGGTAATTCGCCATAAAGATTAAAGTACCGGACTATTTTTTTTTTTTTTTTTTTTTTTTTTTTTTTGAGTTGAGTCTCTAACCCCCTAAATATCTGTGCATTAGGGTAGGATCAATACTAAAGATCACTGCTTCTCTCATTAAAGAACAGATAGTTACAATAATATTGTCGCATTACAAATTATATTCAGACTCATATTCAGTAGATATTAAGTAGATATGAAAACTTTCTTTATGCAAGTTATGATTCAGCTCTTGACGTCTGATTTCCCCCACCCCCCAATCCCAACAATGACAACCCTATCCTTATCCATAAGTAACAAAACAAAATAAGACTTTTGGCATTTTTAGTTTTTTGATTGCAGTCACCCATTTTTATAAAAATTAACTTCCTCTTGTGGGGAATTCAACGACAAAATAACAGGTTTTTAACACATTGTGGGGGCATTTGGTCCCCATAATGCAATGTACACCTGGACCACACAAACACATACAGTCACACACATGCTCTTTTGGGCAAATGTACTGTTAAGAATTTCCTTATGATTTTGACATAGGAAGGGGCAGGAGAGGACATTCCCATCATGCTCCTGGGGAACAAAAAGGACAAGGAGAGTGAGCGGCAGGTGCAGGCCAGAGTGGGTGAGGCGTTGGCCAAGGTTTGTAGATTTAAGTACAGCATGCTCAGACACCAATGTTAGCTGCCTCTCTGCTAGGAGAGCAACACAGGCTGACAGGTCCCATTTTCTTCTCTTATTTCCCTTTTAAGTTTTTCAAAAAGACTGTGTGATCTGTATAGGTCTGTTCACACAGCTTTCATGACCTTTAGGTGGGGTCTAGTCTGAATGAGGCTGTCTCATGGTCTTGAGGGCTGACATACACGTATGCCTGTGGGGTGTCACACCAGGTGCCTGGGGTGGGTTCATTACTAGACTTATCTAATCTACATCTCACTTTATTACATGGATTGAGTCATGTTAAATGTCTGTTGGCCGTCTGTTAATGGCCGGGTAAATGTTAATGAGACCTTTACTTTATCAAAAGCAGGAGTGCCAGCTCTGCTTCTATGAATGCAGTGCCTTCTCTGGCCAAAATGTGTTGGAGTCCATGGTCCATCTGGCCAAGTGAGTAGATTTTCTTCCAGGAAGGCCATGTGCATAATTGGTGTCATGGGTCCTGTATCTGCTGGTCCACATTCTGACTTATTCCTTTAATCAAGAATTAATCAGACCAATTAAGCTATGTTACGTTTTGTTGTTGTTTGTTGTTGTTGATGGGAGAAAGTCTGAAGACAGCAGTTGGTATGATGTGTTCTGTTATACACTAACTGCTTAACCTGTTCCTTCACTGGTTCCTTTTGTCTTAAGTAAAGGCAATCATTACATGGATTTTACACTTCTCAAAAAAATTAAAGGAACACTTTGAAAACACATCAGTTCTCAATGGGAAGAAAAGTCATGCTGGTTATCTAAACTGATATGTGTTAGGAACGAAATGATGCCACATTGTTTTAATGTTTAAATGAAAATTATCAACCTACAAAGGGCTAAATTCAAAGACACTCTAAAAATTAAAGTGAAAAAATTATGCGGCAGGCTAGTTCATTTTGCTGAAATTTCATTGCAGCAACTCAAAATCGTACTCAGTACTTTGTATGGCCCCCACATGCTTGTATACATGCCTGACAACATCGGGGCATGCTCCTAATGAGATGACGGATGGTGTCCTGGGGGATCTCCTCCCAGATCTGGACCAGGGCATCACTGAGCTCCTGGACAGTCTGAGGTGCAACCTAGCGGTGTCAGATGGGCTGAAACATAATGTCCCAGAGGTGTTCTATTGGATTTAGGTAAAGCAAATGTGGGGGCGAGTCAATGGTATCAATTCCTTCATCCTCCAGGAACTGCCTGCATACTCTCGCCACATGAGTCCGGGCTTCGTCATGCATTAGGGGGAACCCAGGACCCACTCCACCAGCATAAAGTCTGTCAATGGGTCCAAGGACTTCATCCCTATGCCTAATGGCAGTCAAGGTGCTGTTGTCTAGCCTATAGAGGTCTGTGCATCCCTCCATGGATATTTCTCCCCAGACCATCACTGACCCACCAATAAACCAGTCATGCTGAGCAATGTTACAGGCAGCATAATGCTTTCTATGGCTTCTCCATACCCTTTCACATCTGTCACATGTGCTTAGGGTGAACCTGCTCACATCTGTGAAAAGCACAGGGCACCAGTGACGGACCTGCCAATTCTGATATTCTATGGCAAATGCCAATTGAATTCCACTGTGCCGGGCAGTGAGCACAAGGCCCACTAGAGGACGTCTGGCCCTTAGACCACCCTCATGATGTCTGTTTCTGATTGGTCAGAGACATTCACAACAGTGGCCTGCTGGAGGTCATGTACGGCTCTGGCAGTGCTCATCGTCTTCCTCCTTTCACAAAGGAGCAGATAACAGTCCTGCTGATGGGGATGTTCTACGGCCCTGTCCAGCTCCCCTAGAGTAACTGCCCGTCTCCTGGAATCTCCTCCATGCCCTCGAGACTGTGCTGAGTGACACAGCAAACCTTCTGGTAATGGCACATATTGAGGTGCCATCCTGGAGGAGCTGTACTAGCTGTGCAACCATTGTAGGGTCCAGGTATCACCTCATGCTACCAGTAGTCACAGTGACTGTAGCAAAATGCAAAACTAGTGAAAAAACAGAAAAGATGAGGAGGGAAAAATGTCAATGGCCTCTCCCTGTTAAACCATTTCTGTTTTAGGGGTTGTCTTATTGTTACCCCTCTAGTGCATCTGTGGTTAATTTCATTAACACCAAAGCAGCTGAAACTGATTAACTACCCCCTCTTATACTTAACTGACCAGATCAATATCCCATAAGCTTAATTTGATGCTGTACTCTGATTTAAAAGTGTCCCTTTATTTTTTTGAGCAGTGTATATTCAGCTTGTCGGAAGTTATTTCCATTACACAACAAAATGAAGCACATATAAGGGAGGAGTCCCATTTTAAGTTGCTAATTAAGGGGCCGTTCACATATCGCGCCTAAAACGCTAGGCGCGTCGTTTTCTCCTTCTTTCCAAAAGCGCTCCGGCGCTTGCGCTCCGGAAGTCTGTCGTTGCTAAGCAACCATCAGCCGCGATCTCCGTTAATTTCAGCAATGGATTTCCACCAACGAAAAACCGTTGCTGTGACTCTGCTAAATACGGAACCCCGAAGTCCCATAGAGTGTTTTTTTTTTTTTTATCTTGTGCGCACAAGTTAGTATTTGTAAGGAACAGATTAGCTGCGAATAGCTGCCGTACTACGTTTGCTAGACCTCTAGGTTAAGCTGCATTTGCAATTTTCAAGAGTTTACT
>JAODLC010000065.1:29867369-29889841 GCA_026781145.1 Hippopotamyrus pictus | reverse complement strand
ATGTATGTGGTACTTTTATGCATTTAAAACTTGAAAACGGGTCAAAAACGACCCTAGGGTAATAGTAGGGCTAGACTTTGCGGGCTTCACGCACCACAGCCTGCCGGTCACAGAAGTCGATGAAGTGCATGATGATGGGAGGGGGGCGAGAAAAGGTTTCGGACCGGCCGTACAGCCTGTGGGCACGGTCAATGGCTGACTGGAAATTGGGAAGATGGGGGAAAATAGCTGGCCAGAGCTTATTGAGGAAGACCGCATATCACCCCCTTCGCGCCCTAGCTTAATCCCAACCACTTTAAGATTGAGGCGATGGCTGCGGTCCTCAATCTCCGTGATTTTGTCATCCAGGGAAACCAGCACCTTATTAAAATCAGCCAGCTCCCTGGAGTTCCGATCGGTCACAGCCTTCACTGAGGCGACTACTTTTTGTATGGATTTAAAGTCTGCCCTCAGCGAGTTCAGGTCAGCACGGAGCTCCGAATGGTGTTGCTGGAGCGTGCCATTTATCGAATTCACCTGTTCGGAAACTAAGTTCTTCATTTCCGCGAGAAAGGGAGCCAGGAGAGGGGAAAGGGCCTCCTCAGTAACGCCGCCATCAGAGCAGGGCACTTTCTTCTCCGGGCTGGAAAGGGTTAAGAAATATCAACATATCAATATTAAATCTTCTTTGAAATCATATCTGTAGATAAAGGTGATGTAATTGTTTAATCTATGCAAAAACAAAAAAACAAATTCACTTATTTAAGTGTAGTGTAGTTAAGTCCCCGAGGAGGTTCCTGATTGCCAGACCACTGCTCCTCCCTCCATAGTGGAGTTGGAGGGGAAGCTTGAGTGGGACCCCTCGGGGATCTCCCTGACCCCCCCCAGTAACTCCTCCAACACCACTATCATAGCAAAGGAGATCCCGGTCAGGCCCCCACCTCTCAGTCTCCCAGAAGGGGAGAGGACTCCTGCGCCGGGGTCAGGTCCCGCCTGCCCTGCCCCCTGGCTCACCTTCAGTCCCCCTGGCTGTGGCTCGGTGGTCGCCTGCAGGTCCTCCGGCTTCAGCTCGGTTCCGGTCACCTTCGGTTCCGCCTGTGGCACATCGTCGGTCGGCTGTGATCCCGCCTCCAACACCTCGTCAGTTACCCGTGGGTCCCCCATCTTCGGCTCGTTGGTTGCCTATACCTTAGCCAGCACCAGCTGCGCCTTCGCCTGCCGCAGCTGCTGTTCCCTCCTCCCCTCCGCCTGTGTCCCCTTTGCCTTCCTCCTCGCCCCCTCCGTCAGTCCCTCCACCTTCCTCCTTGCCACCTTCTGTATTCCCTCCTGCTCCCTCCTCACGGTCGCCTGTGGCCCCTGCGGTTTCCGCCGCCTTGCTGGGGTTCCCTCCGGCTCCCCGTTTCTCCCCGCCCTTTGCCTCCTTGCCCTCTGCCTTTATGCCCCCTGTGTCTGTTCCTCATCCTTCTGTTTCTCCTTCGTTCACTCCTGGCCCCTTTGTTCTGGAGTGTGTTACCCTGCAAATAAAACCCTTTTTCGTATCCACGGCTTCCTTTGCCTGCTTCCCTGTGCCGATCATGACAGTATCAGAGGGTGATTGAGGACAATGTGAGATCATCTGTCCAGAAGTTGAAGCTGTGGGGGTGGACCAAGCAACATGGCAATGACCCAAAACATTCCAGTAAATTTACAAAGAAAAGGCTTAGAAGAAAGAAATGGAGTTCTGGAATAGCCAATTCAAAGCCCGGATCTGAATATTATTGCAGTGTTGTGGGGTGATCTGAAACGGACCGTCTATGTGAGACATCTTTCAAACATCACATAGCTTAAGGAATTTTGCATTGGAGAGTGGGGAAAACTTTCTGTCATCGATTTCACAGATTGATATATGGTTTTAGAAATATGAGGTTATTTCAACCAAGGGGGGGCATACTAGGTATTATAGCATAGTGTCCTAACTTTTTCCTCAGTAGGAATTAGCATCTTAGGTATTTTTTTTTTTGTTAAATATGTGAATTTGTTTCTTGTTTTTGCATACGTGATGCAACTACATCACTTTTATCTACAAATATAATTTGAAACAATATTTGCTATCGATATGTTGATATTTTTTAATAAAGTACTAAATGTTTAATGGGTGTATTAATTTTTTCACATGACTGTATGTTTAACATTAGTTTAAAGCTTACTGCTGCTACTTTTGCATGAGCTCTGCATGTGCTCTTTAAACCATTCCTAATCATTTTCATCCTTGCTGTTTAAATCACTCATAAATAGACGTGTTTTTGGGAAATTGATTTATTTTT
Source organism: Hippopotamyrus pictus (assembly GCA_026781145.1). Taxonomy (NCBI): domain Eukaryota; kingdom Metazoa; phylum Chordata; class Actinopteri; order Osteoglossiformes; family Mormyridae; genus Hippopotamyrus; species Hippopotamyrus pictus. Next base: position 29,887,559 of record JAODLC010000065.1, on the reverse strand, counting down.
TTAACTTTTTTCTTTTATAAATACTGCAATACTTATTGAACAGATGGATATTTTCCAGTGTCATGCAGCCTAATCATGAAATACTAACTACTATGAGATATCTAACAACATACAATGCAACATTCAACACAGGGTAGTAAAGTTATATGTGGCAATGCGAGCAGTGGAGCAGTGATTAGACTACAGAGGATGCTGCAGCAGTATTATAAAATTAGCACCTCGACTGCAGTAAGTATACATTATTTCATGTCACAACCTCATAAAAAACAAGTGAGACTGGAAATGAAGGAATTGACCAAGATGGTTTTCTCGCACTGCCCCCCGGTGGACATGACCTTTAATCCTCCAGATAGACATAAACTATACATGCAAGGACAGTCAGGACACTGCTTGCATTGTGTGCGCGTCACGTTGTGTATGCGCCACCTCGGTGAAGTATATCGTGGCCCAGGGACATATCCGGATGTCACCGGAGATTCAGGAGAGTGAGAGTTTTATAGATTCAGTGCTAGCGGCTCCAGGTACAACTTACAACAGCACCATTCACCCATTCGCGTTTCCAACAGGTTCTCCCGACTCAGTGAAACACCCACTGTTGATTCTATTTTAAGAAACATGAAATTATCTCAGGTACCATAGAAAATTGTCTCCCTGGTGCCAGAGCATCTCAGCAAATTCAAAAATGCTGGCTAATGGTAAACGTAAATATTCTCCGATTGTTATCCACGTTGGCACTAATGATTGAGACAATCAGAGATCACTAAGACAAATTTCATAGAGGTGTGCAGCCTTGCAAAAAAGATGTCTGTGTCAGTAATGTTGTCTTGCCCCATCCCTGCTAGATGCGGTGACGAAATGTACAGTAGATTATCGTTGCTGCATTGCTGGCTGCCGGAATGGTGCCCGATAAAGGGTGACAGTTATATAGACAACTGGCAGACGTTTTCGGGTAGGCCTGTACTTTTGAAGAGAGACGGTATTTACCACAAAAAACATAGCTCATAGTCTTGAGGCAAATCGTTGAATAGCCAAAGCCAAGTCCAGGCAGTAGGCAAACTACTGTTGGCATAACTGACCGCCTGCTAGTGGCTTAGAGTTGTCACGTAGGGTTCATTTTATTGAGACTGTGTCTGAAATGATTTTAGTCTTGGTGCCTTATGCCTTTACTGAAACTTGGCATAAACCAAATGAATTCATGGCACTAAATGAATCTACTCCAGCTGATTACAGTTATAAGCATACCCCTTGACGAAATTGTAAAGGCGGTGGTGTTGCTGCAATATTTCAGTCTAACCTGGGAGTGCCTGAGAAAAGTGGTTGTAGCTTTAACACATTTGAAATTCTTGTTCTTAGTCTAGCTGGCTCATCTCCTTGTAATTCACCTCCAATCATCATTGTTATTGTGTATAGACCGCCTGGTACATACAGTAATTTTCTTAAGGAGTTTGCAGGTTTTTTAACAAACCTGGTAGTCACTACTGAGAAAACTGATTGTTAGTGATTTTAATATTCACATGGAAAATGACAGGGATCCTTAAACAACAACATTTGCTGCTATTCTTGATTCTATATTTGTATGTCAGAATGTAGCCAGGCCTACTCATGCCTGTAACCATACCCTGGATCTGATTCTTAGCCATGGTATCCTGGTAGAACATGTATCTACTATCCCTCAGAATCCATTACTTTCAGATCATTACTTGTTAATGCTTGAAATACAGTATAGCCTCCCTTCAACCCCATCTTCAAAGTACAGTATCAGATGTTCCATAGCCTCATTAACTATAACAATGTTTCTCAACCAACTTCCACAGTCCTTCAAACTTAACTTGCATCTGAAGCCTCGTGTGAAAATGAACTTGAATAGGTAACTGTGAAGAATAGTGAAATCATTTTGCAGATCTTGTAGCTCCACTTAAGAAGATAAACATAGACATAAGAAACTTGCCCCCTGGTACTCTGATCATACATGTGAATTTAAAACAGGCTTTGTACAAGCTAGAGCACAAATGGGGCTCAACTAAATTAGAAGTTTTCAGATCTGCCTGAAAAGAGAACCTCTCTAAGTATAGACAAGCACTAGCGACTGCCAGGTCTGTATGTCTCTCCAGACTAATAGAAGAGAACATAAACAATCCTAAACGGTGTTGGGTTCAATGTTATGCTGATGATACATAATTATATATATAGATGATGCATCCAGATGATGCAGCACAGCTCTCTCTGTTAGAAGATTGTCTACTGGATATCTGGGGCTGGATGGCAAAAAAAAATCCTTATGTAAACCTCTGCCCCCAACAAAAAAAGAAAAAAAAAAACAGAAGTACTGTTAGTTGGTCCCGACTCCCAAGGCTACTTCGAAATAGGTTTTATAACCTCAACCTCAGTGGTCTTCTTACAATACTTAACACAGTGATCAGAGATCTTGCTGTTCTGGCTGATTCAGATTTATGTTTTGATGCTCAAATATATTAGTATTACTAAACCTACATTCCACTATCTATGCAACATAGCCAAGCCTCGGAATGCAGTAAAACTTATACATGCCTTTATATAACTTCCAGACTGGACTACTATAGTGCCTTCCCTTTTGGTTGCCCATCTGGATCTTTACATAAACTCCGGCTAGCACAAAATGCAGCAGCCAGTGTTCTTACAAACACTTACAAACAAAAAATTGATCATATTAGCCCCGTTCTATGCTCCCTTCACTGGCTTCCAGTTAAGTCTCGGATTGACTATGAAATACTGCTATTAACTTATAAAGCACTAATGGCCTTGCACCAAAATACCTTAGAGATCTACTGGCCTCATAAAACCCTCCTTGTTTGCTTTGATCTCAAGGAGCAGAATATCTATTAGTACCTTGGTTACAAAGAACTACAGCAGGCTGCAGACCATTCCCTTATAGAGCTCCTCAGCTGTGGAATAGTCTTCCATTGGATGTGCGAGATTCAGACTCACAATATTCAAGCGCAGACTAAAAGCACACTTGTTTAGTCTAGCTTGTAGGTACTCTATGTCACTCTAGCTTCACACTCCCTCGTGGAATTGAAGTGTTGATGTTTTAGGGACTTCCCATACCTGTGTTCCCACTTTCCTCTCCCTCCAACTTATGCTGCCATAACCTTATCTGCCAGAGCTTACATATTGCACTCACCTAATGGTTTGCACTGCCTCTAGTCTCTCCTACTTTGGCTAATTGCACGTTATTCCCCCTACTCCTCCTAAGGTGCTGTCTGCAACATCTCCACTACCTGTGGTGTCTTTCCAGCCTGCTTGCCCTTTTGTCTGTGACGTCTTCCCTGTATGCCCTGCTGCCGTACCACTGTTCATCCTGCCATCTTCAACAGCACCAGGAACTGCCTGCCATCACCTGCCTGTCCCTCGCTTTGAGACTCAAATGTTAAAATTGGAACATTGTGAATTGGGACTTCGCTATCTTGCTCAATTGACTTCCTCTGCCAGCTTCTGGAGGATGGGCTTCCCCCTTTGAGTCTGGTTCCTCCCAAGGTTTCTTCTTTCTAGGGAGTTTTTCCTTGCCACTGTTGCCTCCCGCTTCCTCATTGGATGCTTTGAACAAGGATGCTATAAAGCTCTTTGAGACAATGTAATGTTGTGAAAATGCACTATACAAATAAAACTGAATTGAACTGGATTTAATTACAACCCTGAATAGTTTGTATCACTGGTGTCGCACAATATTTGCATATTATCTGCTGCTATGCATGTATAATGTACATATCTATACCATATTTATTCTTCCAGATACATATATGTCTCCATATCCATATTTATTTTTACGTATTCATGCTGATATTAATTCTACCTAAGTGTTTGTTCTATGTCTTGTTACCCTGTGCACAATTACCCAGTCTGCAGGAAACAGGCAAGTAAGCATGTCATTGTACTTAGTACTTGAAGCGATACTAATGACAATAAACTGAGATTCTGAGATTTGATGAGCTGTTGAAAGACTAAATGATTAACGGTCTTCAAAGATACAAAAGCAACAACACTGAACAGAGCAAGACAGTCTTTTGATAAACGGCCAAGTATCAGTAACAAATGCGACTCAAAGCAATCTGTACATCTACAGTTACTGTCTGCATTACTGTTCCTGTTTACATTACTGCCCATATGTTCCTTGGTGTCCCTCTGTCTATTTATGTCACTCTGTCCCTTGGTGTCCCTCTGTCTGTTTGTATCACTCTGTCCCTTGATGCCCCTCTGTCTATCTATGTCACTCTGTTCCTTGGTGTCCCTCTGTCTATTTGTGTCACTCTATCCCTTGGTGCCCCACTGTCTGTTTGTATCACTCTGTCCCTTGATGCCCCTCTGTATGTTTGTGTCACTCCGTCCCTTGCTGTCCTGTATCACAGTTCGCTAGTCCCTCATGCTGACCTGCAGCATTGGAATCAGGAACATCCAAGCCAGTCTTTTGTGTAGGACTATTCATATTTAAAACGGGCACAAGCTGAAATCCAAAAGAACACAGTGGACAGTAGTGTTGTTTTCGTCAAGGAAATTTTTGACGAATTATCTTCGTCAACGAACCTTTTTGACGTGATGGAGATGAGACGAGACGCAACGTAAATGCTGGTCATGTGACGATAACTATAACTGTCACGATCAGCTCCGAACGTTCCTCGTGTGTGCCACGCCCCCTCATTACCTCCTGTCAACTCCTGATTATTCCCACCTGTTGCTCGTTTCCTCAGCTTGTCCTGTGTATATTAGTCCGCGTTTTCCCCTGTTCGAGAGATCGGTCATTGACGTTATGTGTGTTGTTATGTTGTTGTTGTTCTTCCCCGTCTGTTCTCCTCTGCCCAGTATACCCTTATTAAACCCCGTTTTGCCCGTCTTCCTGACTCCTCTCGCCTTCCTGATCGTCCGCCTGCTACGCACCGTGACACTACCACTGCATATATGTTCTCATGGTTATACCAGAAGAATCTTGAAAATTAAATAGTGTAACCAGGTATCCTAGCATGTCCTAATTTTCAGAGGTTCTTCTTTCTTTAACAACCCCCCCTTTTTCACATTCCTCTGTGGCCCTTATATCTAATCTTTGTGGCCCATTAGCAAGCTCTTTGTGCTCTACCATGCTGCATTAAAAGAACTGAATTAAGGTGTACATTATCCATTCTGGAGAGCAGACCAATTGGGATAAGCCACACCAACCAAAATATGTTGTTCCCAGATGTGTAATTTAAATTGGTATTACTGCAAACTAACGGCCACGCCTATCTAAGGGTAAGATGGGCTGTTTGAATGTGAATACAGTCTGTAATGTAATGTCTGTACAATTTACTCAAAGTGTAACATCTGTTGAGGTGCAACCCAAAACACCTATACCGTATACTGATGTGAGTCAGTAACATACATAATATAAGTAATTGTTAATTAATTAATACAGACGGTATGAGGTGTGAACCACCAGGCTGGTATGGCATGTATGGTGTCAAACTGATGGACAATCACTCCTGATTCCATATCTGGTCAGTGGTTACCATGAAAGTGTAAGTATCAAAAGTTACACCAGCTTAATGAAAATCATCAGTAAAGGGGAATCAGTCTGGTCATAAATCCCAAAAGGACTGCCATAGACACCCCTCCAAAAGCCCGCCAAATGGATGGTCAGCTATTGGTTCAGGTGTCGAATTCCTGGTCATCCCTATTCATGAACTTTAGACCATAAAATCTGGTACCTCAGAATAAAATCTTAGCAGGAAGCACATCAGCCCAAAGAGAGAGGTGGAGAACATCAGCCCAGGAGAAGAGAAGCCCACAAGAAGCCCTCCTAAAGTCTGCTGATGAAGGCCTGCTACCCAACAGAGAATTGCAACCAAAACAAAGCCTTTCACCTTAAAGCTTCACAAGGAGAGAGAATCCAAGGGGCTCCATTCCAACAACTGCTCCAAACCCTGCACCTTCCTGAGTGCCATCATCCCATCAGCCACCAACTGCCAAGACTCACCCCCTCCCCCACTCTGCAACCAAGTAAACCAGCTTCCTTTCATTCTAACAACCTAAGCTATACAATTAACCTGCTATATGACTTCAGGGTCGTGTTTCCACAAACTGTGCTTGCTGTGCAGTATAGTATTTCCCTTTTAAGATTACCCATTTAAATCTGGTCATTGCACTTCCATAATTACATTGTTTGTTTCATGTTTGTTGTTTATGTTAAGTGTAATGTCAGTCTTATGTTAGTTGTAGTGTTAGTTAGGAATAAATGCATGTGTCAGTGCCTGTTGTCCCACTCTGTGCCCCTTCCCCGTTTGACCAGCAGGCATTGCTGGTCATCCCATTCTTCATGTTAGTCTTTGTTTTCCCCTGTTCTCTGTTGGCCTCATGGCTCAACACCTTGAGTGTCCAGTTGTCTATGAGCCCTTCTGTTCTGTGTTTGAATCCCACCACCCCTGTTTTTGTATTTTGCTCCCTAGTGTTTTATTTGAGTTTCTCTGGTTTTTGTGTCTGATTTTGTATTTGGTTTCTGTTTTGTTCCTTGTGCCCCTGCTTGTGTCTTTACCTGTTTAATTCCCTAGTGTTGGTTTCTGTTTCCCTGTTTCTTTGGTTAGTTCTTGGTTTCCTTGTCTTGTTCCTTTAAGTTTATTAGTTGCACCTGTGCCCTGTTGTCCTGGTCTCTGTTAATTACCCTCACCTGTCCTGTGTTAGTCTCGTTACCCATTAGTATTTTAGTTCCTGCTTCTGTTCAATTCCCGAGTGGTTCATTGTGTGTGATTGTGCTTACGTTGATGATTGTGTGTGATTGTGATGGTTTGTATTTTGCTTATCTGCTTATCTGCCCCGGTTTTGTCATTTAGTCTTGGTTTATCCCTTTTAGTTTTTGACCCCGCGTGGTCCTTTTGGTTTTTGTGTTTTTCCATTTTATTTAATAAACCCTGTTTGTGTTCCTGAGCCGCAAGTGGGTCGTCCACCCTTTTTTGTGTCCGGTCATGTCCCGTTCTCGCTCCCGAGCCGCCCAGAACCATGACAGCATGTCTTCTACACAACTTCAGCCTCTGTTCATTGAGTGCTCACAATAGCCCCTGCTTCTGTACGATCTGTCTATTAAGCTCTGAAACTTCAAACTCATCTGAAATATCATGAGAATTTCTCTCAATGGCCATGAGGGGAGCTTCACTACCAATCATTTACATTACCTGGTGATGCAGCTTGCTGGATGAGCCTTCTAACCTAGGTTACTAAGCGATACTAGTAATTAGTGAATCCCATGTAAGTCTCATATTAACAGACTCCTGGGGATACCACAATTGAGTTTGGAGGAATCAACCATTCAGCATAACAATTAGTTAATCAGCATAAAGTAACAATTAAAATTTAATTCATTTCAAAACATACTGGTGGAGATATTAAAATTTACCCAAGTTAATTCCTATACTTGGGAGCTTACTAATGTCACTCAGGATCATATAAGATCTACTGCTAGAGATATTCTCCATCTGCCTGGGCTTGAAAACCATCTGTGGAGTCGAATAGTGCAGCGGCTACATGATAACGTGAAGAAATAAGGTTTACAAGTCCTTCTCCCACACAACAGCCATGCAGTACTTCATTATAGCAGCGGGTAGACCTGGGCGGTATTATCACGGTATTTTTCAAAGATACATTGGTTTCACGTATACGATGGTATTTTTTTAAAAGTATGACTAGGCGTTTACCAAATTTTTCAGGATTTTACAGGACACATTTTTGTTTTATGTTTTTGCATTGTTCCCACATTAACTATATTATTTTATTATTAGCCATTGCGCCTATCCGCAACCTTAATGATAACATACGGCTAACGTGTTTGTTGGCTAACTGCTTATAGATAAATGTTAAAAGCTAATGTTAAGGTGTGCGCCAGCCAAGTTAACATTTTTGATAAGTGTTTAATAGTTCAGTGTTGCAGAAACACGAATTTTACTGACCTCGCGACCGGGATGTCGGTCTCTAAGATGCTTCGCCAAGTTTGATGTGCTACTTAACTTCATCGCCATAACTTTGTAGCACTGTTTGCATGGAGGCTTATAGACATCCTTAGCCTTTCCATGCTCATCTGCAAAATACTTCCAAATGGCACTTTTGTGTTTTTTTTTTTCCTTCACTAAAGCAGCTTGCAAAGTGCCTTTCAACTGCAGCATATGCTATGTTCGGCCAACTCGGTATGTGTGTGTTAACCAGCGTGAATGCGTTCGGTGTCTATTCAGAGGAGGGGAGGGGCTGCATGAGTGTGTGTGAGCGTGCACCAGCGCTGTACTGGTGCTATGTGAAGTGTGGCGAATGAGGCAAAAACCGCACTATTGGTATCAATAATGGTGAAAATGAGTATCTAACCAGATACTAATTTTTAATATTGATTAGTATCTGAGAATTGGTTTTTTGACAACCCCAGTGTTTCATTATTTTCAACTTCAGCGTCAGCTGATCTTTCGCGGTACATTTTTTAGCGGAGCAGCAGTGAAAAAGGTCCCCCCCTTAAACAGTTTCCAGCTGTGCCACTTTTGCCACTCAGCCCCGCTGCGCGCCCCCCTTATTTTACTCGCTCTAGTGGCTGCGCCTCACCTAGAGATTCGCGCCTACGGCACTCGCTCTAGTGGCTGCGCCCCCCCCTTTCCAAAAATCCTAGATCCGCCCCTGATACCCGCGGGTACCCGACCCGGTGCAGGACTCTGCACTCTACTAACATATCTACGTAAGTTTCACAGCGCACTTACTAGAGTCATATAGTGAATAAGAAAATGTTAAATGCATACCATGGTCCAACATTGAAGTAAGACACTGTTCACTGTACAACACGGTCTGTCTTTTCAGTTAGAGATAATGTAGTCCACACCAGGACTCATCTGTTCAGTAAAATAGTGGTGATTCCTTACTGTGGTTCACCTGCCATGTTACAGAGCACCTTTGCTACCTTGGGACAGCTGCAGCAGCAGATCCTTCCAGGAATGATATCAAAGCTGGATGTCCATCTACACACTGCGCTGGTGTGTTACCCAGCCCATCACTTGTGAGGACTCCACCCTCCTGAGGCCTGATATACCCTGGTTTTGGGGAATATCCAATAACCAGCTAACCTTACCTTGGCATGTTTGGCCCAAGGCAGAAGTAAACTAAGCAGCTGCTTAGGGCCCAGCAGCTACCAGGGACCATTCTCATCCGATCAGCCTGTCAGAATGGGAAGGAAGATGACAAATGACAGCTACACTGATAAAATTTTGCTTATGACCCTGAAAAGGGTTGGGACAACCCTGGTACTTGATCTTGAAGGCTTGATCTTGGCCTCAAATACAAGCAGTTTTTTTAATAGTTGTCCTATTATGGTTACGACTACATTCTGTGGCTCTCAGCTACAACATGAACCTGTCCCTCAGGCACTTCACCATGTTCACATAGCCTTGTGCGCTGACTGTTGCCCTAACATCTTATACGGGATTCCAACCTGAATCTGACCTAAGGACATCACTTTAACATTTGCCCTACATGCCACTCAGCCCTGTTGATAGCAAGAGCCGCAATGTACAGCTACATTAACACCATGGCATCACGCACTGCCTGGCTGGAGGTCTGCAGAGATTGGAAAAGGGGGCATCTGACTGGCTCATGTACTTATGTAATGATCTTCTCAGTCCCAATCAAAATCTCAAGAGCTGAAATTGCAAATCTTAATATGAATGCTAACCAATTAAATTAAGCCAAAGGGTAAATTTATTCTGCATCCTCCTCAAGTTAAGGAAAGCCCCAAAAATATGCATGACAATGTATTAATGGCAGTAATTTATTGCATCTGGTTACAGAGGAGTATACTGTACTGTAGGTTTTCAGGAACAAAACTTTTGTATTTAAAACTTTCCATCCATCCATCCATCCGTCCATGCATCCATCCATTTTCTGTAGCCCCTTTGTCGTATTCAGAGTCACAGTGGTATGGAGTCTATCCCAGACGCTATGGAAGTAAGGATAGGGAAATGGCACTAACCCATATTAAAAAATCTGTATTGAAATTTGAAATATAGCAGGACTAAGAAAGGCAAGAGAGATCAGAAAAGCTATGAAGGATATCTTTGCAGTTTTGCCGTAGCTGTGCCTTAAGTTTTCTGAAAAAGTTCATACCCAAAGTTATCTCATTATAGGATATCCCATTAAGACCTTACGGAACATATTGTTTACACACGCCAGCCACTCAGATTTACATATTTGCAATTAGGCATAATTAATTGCGTTATAAATTCATAAATTTTATCGTGACTCACATAAAATTATATTTCAGTTAATAACACATTTGTGCTATTCCTTAGCCTACTTGTCAGGGACGGAAAGCGACGTTATGAAACAGTAAGCGACTTCAATCGGATGCTATCGCTCTATGCATTCCAAAATGGCTGCAGTCCCAGTTTAAGAGAATTTGAGGTGCTTGCGGCTTATTCTGCAGCACCAAGGACAGCGCAAAGCTCCAGCTTTCATTCTCAAGACAAAAAGTGTATTTTACTAAAATGACACTAAATCTAATACTATAAAATGGAGTGATCAGCTTCGCAGCCGCCGTAACTAGGACCCAGTTTGGATTGGAACTTCATCCGCGATCTTTCGCATCTCGACGCTTTTGGCAGCGTCTCATTGATCAGCACCTTTCAGACGCAATTAAAAACCGCACGACAAATATACAACGGCTGACGTTTAAACGCATTTTTCCAATTTTGCACTAATTACTGCTGAAGACGGGACATTGTAAATTGACAACCCGAAGTAATTGCATAACCTGTATTCAGATCTGTGAGCAGTTTCGGATCGCATCTTCTAAACACAAATACGGAGAAGATATTGGCTGATCACACGTATATTTCACTTGAGTGTTTTACCGAATTAAGCCAGTTATTTTACTCTTACCTACCTCCGTGCTCTCGGACTCCGCCATTTTTCTCCTAAGGAGCAAGCAACGTGAAGAGTGCTTAATTCCCATAAGAGCAAATGAGATTCCTCTAACTCGGTGTCCATAAGAATATTTATATATCACGATGCAAGTGAATCGCCAGTTTTATTTCTTTGATTTACTTTTCTTGTAATTGCAGTTTTTTTTTTTTTTTCAAAAGTAAATATGCATGAATTAGACGAGAAGATAAAAGACAGATTTAAGAAGTCGGTTAGGTCGCAGAAGTGCGACCCCCGTTTTCCTGTGAAGAGCTCTGGGAATCCATGTGTAAAAGTTATAAACCTTTCCAGGACCTGTCGGACGGATGCAGATTCTTGGGAAAATATCTTCAAGAATTGTAAATTTTCGCATTTTCCTGTGCTGTAACACCAGAAGTAAGGAAGATGAAACTTTATTCTCCCGTTAACGCGTTTTATAACCTTTGGCGGTCAGTTCAAATACGGGGAAATTGTAAACTGGAATCCAGTAAGCATTCGTAAATATCAGCAGATGTCCTCGACTCTAATGGTATTTCTTTTTTAAACACTTAAGTAATCTTAGGTCTGTTGCTGTTCTTTAAGGCGAAAAAATAGTAGTGCCAGCGCTATGACAATCTTTTTCATATCCTCCTTTTCTCAAATATACCCTTGTCCCATTGCGTTGAATTTAATTAGTACTTTAAGAGACCCTTCTCCATCATCGATGGGCCAGCGATCGTCATCTTCGGACCGTAAGATTAACTTCTTGCGGCGTCCAGGGAGGAGTCCGCTGAGGCGGATACATGGAAAGTGGATGGTGATCCTGCAGTGAGGATGCCTCCTACTTGTCGGCTGTTCCTCCACCTTCTAAGCCCATCCTTACGTCGGAGAAAGCCGACATCGTTTTGTAGCGCAATGGGAACCAATGGGATTTTCGCCGGCCTCTTCTTTCCCACGCACGATCATCCTCGTCTGAACGGTCGTCTGTAACCAGTTTCATTGCTGTTCATGAGAGGCTCGCTTGATGCACACAACGGGCAGGGTATCGTAAAAGCAATTTGTGTTTATTTTGAAATAGTCACCATGCAGTGCTTTTTATGGTGGGTAGTTGTTGCCATTTGTTTCACATGCGATCAGGAGACTTAATATTTATGGCTTAAGTATTAAATGTGTGTGACAAACTGATTTACCGGTTACATAAACTCAGTAACACATATTTTGTGTGTTAATGAGAATTCTCCATTCTTTGCAGCCCGTTATTAATCTTCTACAGCCTGCTTGCGCTTCTTAAATTTAAAAGAGTGCCTTTTACTTGATGCCTGTCAGTGACTGGTTAGGAAAATCGCTCGAGACTCAAGTTTCATGTAAGACACCGAAAGTATCCATCCACGCGGCCATCTCCCACGACTGTAAAACATTAATGATTGCTTATTTCAGCTTTCTACATATGAATTTCTCCGGCAATCGCAGACACTCTTTCCTCTGAATATTTTCCATCGTGATGCCGTGTTCGGGGAGCACATCGCACTGCTGCCAGAGGGGCCGCCGGCAGGTCCGGGTCCATGTTTATTTCCAGGCGACACCCCCTCCCGCAGCCTCCCACACCTCCAGGTTGCGTAACGCGTCACTCTCGGCAGCTCACTTGCGGTGCTGAGTACAGCCGCCACCACTCCGCTTTGCGCACAACGGTCTCGGGATTCGGCCCTCGTTTCGGATGCCCTGGGGTTTCCTTCACCCTAAAAAGCCTTAAAGCTAAGCGTGCCATTCGGGATGCTTAGGGAATGGGTTTGGGGTGCAAGTCCTATTCATCACACTTATTTAAAGTGTCATCCTCAATATCATCGCCTTAGAAAATATATAATACTTTTTGTATACTACGCCTTCAGATCAAAAACAAATGCATATCTATAAACACGAATCAGCTATTTTTGGCTCGTAACTGCAACGTGGGAGAAGCTGTTGCTCACACAACGAATCTCTCTAAAAAGCCGGCGTTTGCTATCGCCAAGCTGCTTTCTCATAAGAGAGAGGTGCAATAGCAACCGCCAAACGCGAAGCACGGCTAATGCGCTGGCTTGTGTAACTTACCTGGGCTATAAGAGTTTTTATACAGGTCTATCCTAACGTCAGTGTTGCATAATCACGCCATTCTTTCCCCTCGTTATTTTTATCTGTTATTGCTGGCAGTCCAGTTCTTGCCCACATGAGCTGTAATCAGATGCGTTCAGACCCTCGCAGGCTGCGTGGCTATTAGCAGCTTTGCTGAAGGGCCCCCCAGCCCACACCAGCTCGATACCCCCAGTTGACTGGGGAGGCTGCATTCTGTGGGCTTGAAGAGCTCCTCCTGGCTTGCTTTGGGTGTCAGTGAGGGGCACCAGGGCTGGTGGGAAGGGAAGGGGGGCAGAGGAGCTGACCCTGATTCATCCTGTCTCTGGCATTTCGTTTCAGCTAGAGGGGATCGTGATGATGTTTGGTTGCTTAATTTGAGAGCTGTACCAGACAGAGCAGCTCTCTCCCTCTCAACCCGTCCCCCTGAGACTCTGCAAATCTGATGTTAACAGTAAGTCACCAGGGCATGGCTGGGATGAGCACATTTGCGGCCACTTCCCATGCACGTGACACATGGGAAGGTTTTCTTCCAAAGCATTGAGGCCCATGTAGCCTTGGGTGTAAATGCCTCCCTGGCCGTGGCGCCAGACACAGTTTAGTGTGCTATAAATAGGGCTGCCGGGAGGGGCAAGGCATCTCTGTGACCTGCTTCCTGTTGAACTGAGAGACAGCCATTGCCTGCTCTGAAAACACCACATTCACTTGATCCACGTCAACGGAAACCTCAGGTGCCTTCCTCCCCCAAAGAAATGCTTGAAGCATGAAAGATAAAAAGATATCAACAGAATGCTAATTAAGAACATGACTTTGTGTTCTGAAGGTTCCTGCTGTTGTACCTTTACACATTATTTATTTAACAGATGCTTTTATCCAAAGGGACCCTGAAAAAGCAGGGTCAACCAGTCCCTGGATAATTCATCAGTCCCTGGATAATTGAATGTTAAGTGCCTTGCTCAAGGGCCCAACAGTGAAATGTAAATGTAAATGTAAATCACCCCGCCAACCCGGGGATTTAACCCAGCAACATTCAGATCACAGGCACAGAGTCCTAACTCGCTGAACCCCCTTAAAGAAGGTGCATAACCAAATAAACTTGTAGATCACATAAAAGCTGTGTTGGTTGAGTGTGTTAAATGAATAATGCCACTTTAATTAAGCATGTGCTCTCCAAAGGATTTTTGTCATCTCTGCCTGAAAATCCTGCCTTTTGTGCACAGATGGCTGCTGGAAAATAACTGTTGTAAGATCTCGGGGATCAATTAAAAATGAGGATGTGCAGAGGGCGTGTCTCAGAGGGCTGTTTGAAAGCCACAGGAGGCCCGTGCTCCTTATTCCTCTGTCTGAGTTATTATTGAGGTAAATGGGAAGCAGGGCAGATTGTTAATGCCAGCTTCGTCTTTCCATTTTTCTCACATACTGAAATCCACCCTGCTATTTCTTGGGACACTTATATGAGGTCAGGGGTCATGGATGGAGACACGGCAGCCAATCACAGATGTCCAGAACATGCAGCATTACCTCAAACCTGAAAGCAGTCACCCAGGACACCAGTGGGCATCTACAGCTCAGCAAAGGCTTATTTTTGGATCTAAAAATGATGGGTTGTCAGTCTTCAGGTTTCACAGCACCTGCTTGTTCAAATATAGATTAGCCAGACCCTGTGGAACTACCTAATGGGCTTTGAGAGAGCCATAAAGCGATGATGCTATGATGGAGCCAGCTTGGGAGAAAGAGACTCATTACAGGTGAGCTGCTGTAGATTGGACCATTTTGTCAAAGCCTATTCAGCGATGAGGTTTAAGTATGGTGTGGTTTCAGGAATCTGCTTTTGCCTCTGTAATTGCCAGTACATTTTTGGATCAACTGAATAATTTCATTGTGTTGTGTTATTCCTCACCTCTGTCTATCTTTCCTGGTCTGGTGTCACAGATGGCTCTAAAATATCCAAGTGAGTTTTGGAGGGTGATTGTGGGGGGCTCACCACATGAGGCTGGCCTGCCACTTGCTCAGGTTATTGTATTTGCCATTAATACAATATGACCTTGGAGTGTATCACTGGTGAAAAGCAGATGTGCAGGAGCAAGCAGATGAAGAAGCTCACGGGCTAGGATGGGCATCATTACACTTTGCACTCATCTCCTGCTTTGCAAAAGAAATTAGAAGGAACTGGGGATGTTTGCAGGACCCAGTATCTGACCAGCAGAAGTCAAGAAGCTATTAAAGACACAAAATCTGACAATTAGGCAGTAAGAACCAGCTATTCTTTTTTTTTTTTTTAAAGAACTAAGACCCCACTAGCTATGGTCCTTTAATGAAAATCATTAACCTTCTTGGGGGGGTAAAGAGCTTTATTTCAAAGTTCACTGAATCTTTATTGTCATCCTTGGGTTTAGGGTCTTCATTTGTAATAGGTGTGCTGTTGTGCTGAAGGTAACAACTACGTTTAAGTTGTATTATGGGCTGAAGAGCAAATTTCCAAAACTCACGCAGTTCATGGGATACATTTTTGAGAAAATATCTATGGTGGAAAAAAATGCAAATTTTGGAAGTACTTTGTTGGATTGCATGAGAACTGATTCCCAATACTGTAACACATGATGAGGAAGCCTGACTTCAGGTCATTAGCAGTCTCATCTCAAAAACAATAAAAATAGACTGAGTAAGATTTGGAGATCTGTTTTTGAACTGCATCATGGACACAAAGTCAAAAGAAGAGATGGGCATTTTGATCACTTCATGTTCCATGTTCAGGCAGGTATTTCATATGTGCTAATTTGGACACCTGCTTCCCCTCAGTCTTCTTGCTGCTTGCGGTGTTTGCTCTTCATCTCTGCTGAAGCTATATTTAATTACATTTACATGTGATCCAAATTCCTGTGAGCATCTGAAGCAGTTTTTAGACAGATAATGAGCGACATGAGTTTGTAACAGGTGGATAGTTGTCAAAAGTAACGGTTGCAGACTGAGGGTCATACCTATAAGCCTGCTGGTTTATCTATCAAATCCCTGGAGTTTTCTTGTCCTCTGCCCATCTGAATAAAACTAAAGCCTGTTTTTGCTCAGTACAGTTTCAGCCGTTTGGATTGGTAAATTATACAGCACCCTAATGCCACTTAACAGCATCATTTAAAACTGGGGCTGATGAATAAAGTGCCTTGGGTAACGTGTGGGACCTTTCCAACGTTAATGCAGTGGTGCTGGGGTCTGCATTCACTTCGGGTGATGTCTGCGAGATGAAGCATACATTCATTTCAGCAGGCTGCGCTTTTCGACACACTTGTGCCGCACCTGACATTTTTAATATGTACGAGGACTCACTGTAAATGTCAGCGAAAATAGGAATGTTAATTAGATACTAAGCTAAGCTTTGTGAAAGCTTGTCGTGCAGTAATTAGAGAGGAGCCCTACAGGCACGCACACTGGCATGGTGCGATCGCTCGCTGCTGTCCTTGGCAGCCCCTGTCGGCTCCCAGGTTTCACACACAAATCGCAGCCACATTGGATCTCAGGACTTCCAGTGGGTTTCTTAAGGATATACTGTTTGGGACCATCCAACTGGAAATCAATTTCCTGCCCCTCCTATATTTGTCTCCCAGTTGGGATGAAGTTTTTTTGTTCTCCTTGTTTCTGCTCCGCCCTGTGAACCATAATACAATTATCCGCCATTTTATAATATAAATATACTGCTCCCACAATGCACTGGGGTGTGATCCAGACCTGCGCCGAGTGAGACAGTGAAGGATGGCCCTTTTAAAAAGACAATAGACATTTTCATCAACCAGCTGGGTCCATTTATCTATGGAGGGCTAAGAGTGCCAAAATTAAATAAATAAATACACCAATAATTAATTAATTAAATGTGCCATGAATTGTTTAAAATGGGAAATATAAAGAGAAACTATTACTTAAATGTGTCATGAATTATTTAAAATGGGAAATAAAAATATCGTTAATTAAATGTGCTATGAATTATTATCTACCATTAGAAATAAAATCATTATAAATTAATTACATGTGTCATTTACAATTATTTCACTATTTATTTAATTTTGGCACTTCATTCATGGCACATTTAATTAATTAATTATGGGTGTATTTATTTATTTATTTAATTTTGGCACCTTTAGCCCTCCATATTTATCAACTGTCAATGTGGTTTAATTATATCACTGGTTAGATGTTTAACTTCCTGAGAAGTTGTGTATTCAAACAGATGCACAAGTTTTGTCAATCGCCTTGTAAATTTGCTGGTGTCTGCTGCCCTGTGGATCCCCAGCTGGCTACCATCCTCAAGGTTATGTGTACTGGGCCTTTAAGATACATTAAGGGCCTGTGATATTTCTCTCAGAGTTGTTTTCAAACTTTGTTGGTGGAGGTGTCAGTTTTGCCGCCGTGGCACTTGGCATTCGGGCTGAAAAACTTTCTCATCTGAATACAGCACCTTTTTTCCACCATAAATCTGTAGGAAACTTGGCTTAATTAATAGTCTCCGTCCTGCTTCTCCAACATACACACTTCTTGTTTGGGAGATTGTTGACTGAAGCGTTTTTGCTCTCACCTCATACATTAAAAGGTCTTGCAAAGCTGCCTGCAGCCTCTTGGGTTCCTCCATGACCAAGCACTCACTTTGGATGAAGCTCTGATGCAATCTGTCCCTGGGCGGTACCATTTATCTTCCATTACTTTATTATTGAGTCACCATTTTTTTAATAACTAGGCTAATTTTAAGTTTCTAACCATGAGAAGTACTCAAAAGCAGGTGATGTGTGGCTCGGAGATGATGTGTGGCTCGGTGGGTTAGTGATCAGAAGGTTGCCGCTTTAAATCCCAGAGTCAGTAGAGTGATTTCAACATCGAACCCCCAAGCAAAGCCCTTATCCCCCAATTGCTGTGTGACTCTGCTTTCTCTCAAACATGTATATGAACAAAAGTGTCTGCTAAATAAATAATATGTACAGGAGCATTGTGGTCCTACACTCGACATGACCCTAAGGCAGCCCTGCTCCTGTGAATGCTAACTCTGAATCATCAAGCAGCAATGACAATACTGGATGTTTAGCCCCACCATTAGATGTCTGAGAGACAGATTAGCAATGGGATCTGTAACAGCTGCTCTCTTTTCTTGAGCTATCAGTCACGGTCAGAGCAGACAAGATAAAAGCTCCTCGCTGTTGAAGTTCAGTCTTGTCCATGTTATTCCAGTGACCTTGGTCTGTCATGAAGGATTCCACTCATGCCAGGAGGTAAGAGTAATCATGGCCGTGGCAGGTCACCGAAGCGACGTGTCTGAGGAGCGTGTGGCGACTCTGCCCTGCTATGCCAGCATGCACACCATTCCTGTTCGTTACCTCAGTACTAATATCCCCCATTATTATTGGTATACCCTAATTGCACAAAGTGCTTAATCTAAGTGATCCTTTTAGGGATGGCAGATGGACCGGAACATGTCCAGATATTTGTGGTATTTGGGGTTGTCCCCCCAACCCCCCCCCCCACACACACACACACACAGCTGAATGTTTGAAATGTGCGGTGTGACGTGTAAGTATGTATGCCCAATCAGGGGGTGTCAGTGGTCTTTGATTCAGTCACCTCATTGCAATCATATCAAGCTATTTTCTCTAGATAAACCCCTCTGGCACAGAGGCCTTACCCTGCTTCAGGTCTATGCTCAGGTGGAAGTGAAGATACTAATTAGCCCACTAGCATTACATGTACATTCAGCAGTAATCACAGTCCCTCAACATGTGTCCCTCCCTGTCCAGAGATCCCCATGGTTGCTGTGATCCTCTGCATTGCAAACTGGTCCCAGATTAATATCAGCCCCATGCAGGGAAACATTTACTCGCTTGTGCTAAAGCAGTTTCCTTAGAAACATGCCTGGGTGCTTAATGAACCAGCAGATGTTACATAATATATTGCCAAATGTATTAGGACACCCCTCCAAGTCACTGAATTCAGGTGTTCCAGTCACTTCCATAGCCAGAGGTGTATAAAATCAAGCACCTAGGCATGCAGTCTGCATCTACAAACCTTTGCGAAAGAATGGGTCAGTTTGGAATGGGTTTCCATGACAGAGCAGCTACATCCAAGCTTTACATCACTTAGTGCATCACAAAGTGTCGGATGCAATGGTGTAAAGCACACCACCACTGGACTCTAGAGCAGTGGAGATACTGTATGTTCTCTAGAGTGACCAATCATGCTTCTCTGTCAATCCGCTAGATGAGTCTCAGTTTGGCGATTGCCAGGAGAACGGCACTTGTCTGGCTGCATTGTGCCAAGTGTATAGTTTGGTGGGGGGGTGATTATGGTGTGGGATTGTTTTTCAGGGGTTTGGTAAGAGAACCAGCAGACCTGGTTGGGTCCCTTAGTTCCAGTGAAAGGAACTCTTAATGCTGCAGCATTCTATGCCATTTTGGACAATTTCATGGTCCCCAATTTGTGGGAACAGTTTGGGGATGGCTCCTTCCTGTTCCAACATGACCACACACCAGTGCACAAAGCAAGATCCATAAGGACATGGATGATTGAGTCTGGTGTGGAGGAACTTCACTGACCTGCACAGAGCCCTGAAATCAACCCAATAGAACACCTTTGGGATGAATGAGAGCGGAGACTGTGAGCCAGGCCTTCTTGTCCAACATTAAGCCTGACCTTACAAATGCTCTCCTGGAAGAATATTCAAACATTCCCATAAACACACTCCTAAACCTTATGAACAGCCTTCCCAGAAGAGTTGAAACCGTTATACTGTAGGTGCAAAGGGTGGGCCAACTCCATATTAAAGCCTATGTATTAAAAATGGGATATCTTTAATGTTCATGTGTGTGTAAAGCATGATGTCCCAATACATTTGGCAATATAGTGATTATATCTTCCAAGTCAAAAGCTAAACCGACTTAACAATAGTCTAGTTGTATGACAGGAGATGCTGGCAGTCACCAGGAATATTAATTGGCTTGGGTGCTTGAACAGATTCCAACTAATTCTCTGTTTAACTGACAGTGAAATCACCTGCGTGCTGGAGGCAGATTGTGTCAAACCAAAGTCTTTGATTGAGAGCTTTATTTGTGGTACTAGCTGCGTCTGTAGGAATAATTTTAATCATCCATCCATCCATCCATCCATTTTCCAAGCCGCTTATCCTACTGGGTCGCGGGGGATCCGGAGCCTATCCCGGAA
>JAODLC010000065.1:29824110-29844425 GCA_026781145.1 Hippopotamyrus pictus | reverse complement strand
GAGGGATTATATCTCTCGGCTGGCCTGGGAACGCCTCAGCGTCCTCCCCGAGGAGCTAGTAGAGGTAGCTGGGGAGATGGAGGTCTGGGTATCCCTCCTGAAGCTGCTAACCCCGCGACCCGAACCCCGGACAAGCGGAAGATGATGGATGGATGGATGGATGAAATCAGTTACATATTTCCCATTCTTTGTTGGAGGTGTTATCTGTTTTGTCAGATGACTTTGGGACCAGTCAGTACCCATCATGTCAGTCCTCAACAAGACAAAAGTTTTTTTGCAAAGCTTTTTTTTCGGTCTCGGTCTTGGTCTCGTCTCGACTCGACTTTGTCTTGGTCTTGACTCGGTCTGTCTTGGTCTTAGTCTCGATACCCTCTGGTCTTGGTAGTGTCTTGATCTTGGTTTAGGTGGTCTTGACTACAAGTCTAGCATATGGCAGAGAGGAAGAAGAGAATCTTTTGGTAATGTTGGGTTTTCTGTGCCTATTGCAGTTTTAGAGAAAATACTAGCCCCACATTCATCGTCTTTTTAAATTCCTTTTATCTTTACTTTTTAAATAATATCTTAAGTTTACATTAAAAGTTTGCTATCTTTGGCATCTTAGTTCAACTCATACAAATGCTTACTGTGAGATGTCAGTTCCTGCTATGTGTGTTTAACAGTTTTAGCAAGGACACTGCTAAATATTTCCAACTTCTATGTTTTACTATGTGGCACAAAATTGCTATACTATAGGACATTACGTAATTCTTTAACACAGATTTGAGGCAAGAATTCCTTAAATATTTTGTAGAAATTACACTCAAGGTTTTCTGATTTCTTTAGTGAATTAGTGCATGTAATTTTCACACAGCTTTTCTCTTAGAATATCTATACTGGTCCCTCTTTTTAGATTCTTTTAAGCTGCAAATGTTTACTGAATGCTGTTTGTTTGTGCAAGGTCTTTGCTCCAACCTTGTTTCTACCTGGAATAACCTTCAGGCTCCATTACTTAACATTGCTGGCTTTTCCCCCTCTTTACTGGAATCCTAAATATAAAATCTGTCCGTCCGTCTATTTTCAGATGCTCATCCGTGTCCGGTAACACGGGCAGCAGATGAGCAGAGATGCCCAGTCCTTCCTCCCCCCAGCCATCTCGTCCAAGGGGACACCGAAACATTACCAGGTCTGCTGAGAGGCATAATTTGTCCAGCGTAATCTTTTCACAGTGACAGAGCAGTACAATATTTGCATAACTGCTGACACTGCACCAATCTGTCTGTCAATCTCTCACTCTCTTGTTCCCTCACTTATGAACAAGACCCTGAAATACTTAAACTCTTTCACTTGAGGCAGAAACTCATTCCCAACCTGTAGGGGACCATCCACCCATATCCAGTTGAGAGCCATGACCTCAGAATTTGTGGTGCCAATTTTCATCTTTTCATCTCATCTCTCAATTCTTCTCATCTCTCAGTTCTTTCACACTCAACTGCAAACCTCCTTAGCCCCTGCTAAAGGTTCAAAGCCAGACAAACCCAACTGGACCACATCTGCAAAAAGCAAAGATGTGATCCTGAGATCACCAAACCAGACCCCCTCCACCCCTTGGCTTCACTTAGTAATTCTGCTCATAAAGGTTATTAACAGAATCGGTGACAAAGGGCAGCCTGGTAGAGCCCAACACCCACCGGGAACAAGTCTGACTTAATGCAACGCAAGACCTTATGTCTCATATTAATGGACCTTACACCTCATACTCTCAGAGCACCCCCCACAGGACCGTCATTGTCGTATGTCTTTTCCAAGTCCACAAAAAAGACATGTAGACTTGGGGAAACTCCCATAAACCCTCCAGTGTCTCTGTGAGGGTGAAAAGCTGGTCCATTGTTCCATGACCAGGATGGAATCCGTATCGTTCCTCCTGGATCTTAGGTTTGTCCAACAAGTGGACCTCTAAGGGTTGGCACCGGTCCGACCCTGTCCTATATGTGTCCTGACCACCAGGGTCATGATTAAAAATGATTGCTATATGCAGATGATCATTATAAATGATTTTTTCCCTTTTTCTTTATATCTCATGCAGATCACCATCTAATTCACATTTGTATATTTGTTGCATAAATATAAGGTAATAGAATGGACAGCGTCACTATTTACTGAATTTTATTGACTCTCAAAATACAGTACAGCTGTATTTTGACGCTTCAAATTACAGTACTGTACAAATGAAATTACTGAACTATGTATAATTCAAATATGCTATAATACTGTAGCGCCAGTGACATATGCATGTCCCAGCATGCCTCGTAAGCATGTGTTTAGAGTCCCATATATGTCTTGTATATAACCCCTGTTTGTATTTTTAAGTGTAGGTACTTGTTGTGCTGTGTAACCGGTTGTCACGTGTGCGTTTAACTGTGGTTGTACATAGTTCTTGCCTGATCCTTGTGTATCTTAGGCACTGTGTAATTACCCACCGTGTGTACCGTACCGTCTTAAGTGTAACTTCCTTGTGTTTCCCTGTACTCATGGCTTTTGTTTTATTGTTGCTTGTTGTGGGGTCACTTTAAGGAGTAACATAAAGAACAACTTTGCCACAATTCCTCAGTCTGCTCTTCACTTCAATAGAGTACAATATTGTACATAAAATATATCTTATTGTAGTTTCGCCGTTGCATCTTGGTGGCTAGTTTTTGGCAGTTTATCATAAGCTTAAATTAGTCTATATTTATCATTGAGAGAAAATAACTTTCTTTTTCCGTTTTCTGTGCACGCAGGATTAGTGTCAGGTATCTGGTAGAAGCAGACGGTTTAGGCAAAAGAGTAGGGATGTAACGATAAATGTAATATCGTGATAAAAAAAAAAATCTCAACACCGTTGTCGGACTGTTACAATATCAACCACAATATCACATGGTTATTTCGCTCGTATAAGCTCCGTCTCAAAAAATAAATACTACACTAACGAATACTTTGTTCTCTAATGGCCAATAATTTATAAATTGATCAAATAGAAACAAAAACACATTTACAGTATATTAACAGACTTCGGAGCCCCTCTGGTGACATAGGAAAAAAAAAAAATATTGCGTGGCTACGAATTGTAACGCATGGCTACGAGGTAATTAAGTGGTAGCCACGAGACAATACCGCGTGGCCACGAGATAATTAAGTGGTGGCTACGAAGTAATAACGCGTGGCTACGAGATTTCAGAATGCCTGGAAACACATGGACAGCTTTGAGAGTGGATAAGTAAGTGTGATGGCTGATGATCAGAGAGGAGATGGACCCCATAATGCGGGAGATCAAAGGTTTATTGATGAAACCAGGAGCGAACAAAGCCAGAGGGAATATCCAAAAGAGAAGTCGGGTCGCAAGCAAAGGTTCTGTAGATGGGGAAGTCAGTCCTACAGGTAGGGACAGGACAAAGTGATGATGGGTAAGGACGAACGAGGATGTCGGGTCGAGGGTGTAGGACAGGGCAGGCAGGCAGGAACGGGCAAGTGGGCGTGACAGTAGCCCCCCTCTGACGGCCGCCTCTCAGAGGCCGAGGTTGGTGCCGTGGACGACCCTGCTGCAGAGGAGCGGGCTTGGGTGAATGTGCCTGGTGGAAATCTGCCACCAGGCTGGGATCCAAGATGTACTTCGCAGGTACCCATAATTGTTCTTCAGGGCCAAACCCTTCCCAATCCACCAGGTATTGCAGGACCCTGGCTCGGCAGCGGGAGTCCAAGAGGGTTCAGACCCGGTACACTCTGGAACCATGCTGCAGGGTCTGAGGATGCGGCACTATTATGTCTGTAGGGGGTGCAAAGGACTGTACCACACTGGTTTTAAAAGCCAAGCATGAAAACTGGGGCAGGTGCATTACACACTTGGAAGATGGAGACGGAAGGTGGGCCCAATGGGCTGACAGCTTACGGCAAGAGGAGAGTTTGAGATTGCGGGTGGACAGCCAGACTTGTTGACCCACGCGATAGTGTGGGGTGGCACAGCGATGTTTATCCACGTGTGTCTTCTGTCTGGTTGCTTGACCGGAGAGAGCCTTCGGAGGCATCCACTTTTGGGTCTGGGCTGCTGGAGGATGGGGGCGGAGCAGAAGGCTTGTTTGAATCATTGAAAGGCGATGTCTGCCTCCAGAGTCCACAGGAGACGGGTTCGTTGTCCTTGGGTCAGATATAAGGGGTGCGGCAACCTGGTTGAAATTTCTAATAAAACATCAATAAAAATTGGCAAACCCCAAAAACTGCTGCAGTTCCTTAGTCATGCGGTGTCGCAGCCATTCTTGAATGGCTCATCCATTGCAACCGTGCCTGGTTGGATGACATAACCCAGGAACTTTACCTGTGTTTGGTGGAACTCGCACTTCTCACCTTTAACAAATTGACGATACTTCACGCAGCCTCTGGAGGACTTGGCAGATGCAATTAACTCTCAGGAGTCTGAGACCTCTCAGCCACCTTCTAGGTAGTCTGACATGCCTTGACATTTTAAAACATTTCACCTATCTAAAAAACATTTATCCCAAAGTGTTACATTTGCTTTTATTCAGCAGAAACTCAGCACCAATCATCTGAGACCATTTAGAATGTTATTATTCTATTTTTTTGTTAAAATCAACTTTAAACATATGCTTTTCAAAAACCTATTTGGGTTGGAACTCGGGGGGAATTACAGACAGGTCTTCTGGTTCTGGACTCTTCACTGATGAGGCACAGCATGGTAAAGCGAAACACCTGTGTTATGGGTTATGTTCCCACAACCACGGGTGGCCCAAGATCACAGGGTCCTTGGTCGTGGGAAGCACCAGGAAGTCCAACGCTCCCTCATGCTATTGTCCAGGGTAATGGAGAGCCCGATATAATCCTCAAATGAAAAAGCAGGACCACGGGATGCCAGTTCATCCTGGATCTCCAGATTCAATGTATGGTGGTAAATAATTTAGAGTCTTCCGGCTAACGCAGCCCTGCCACGATGGTGTGGAATTCCAGGGAGAATTCAGCAACCGTTCGGGAGCCTTGTCAGAGGTCAAACAGTCACTCCCCGAGGCTGTGACCCACAGCGGGGTGATTGAAAATCTCTTTAAAGACTTTTTGGAAATCCCATGTGGAGTCCAGGAGCGGGCTTCATCCATCCATAATGCTTTTGCCCAGTCGTGTGCTTGTCCAGTGAGCACTTTTTCTTCCACGAAACACTCTGGGTGCTCCTCAATGTAAAGCCCGCATTGCATCAAAAAGGCTTGGCAATGATCCGGGTTGTGGTCATACTTTTCTGGCATTATTACCGGAACAGGAGTGGATGTCCTCGGTGGGGAGGTGGGTAGGTTAGCCCGGGCAGCTTGTCCTTCTATAAGCTGGGAGACTAGCGAAGTCAGCTGATCCACCTGCTGCTTGAGTTTCTGTGTCTCCATGAGGTCCATACTTCTATGGCGAAGTATTCTGTGACAGCCAATGATCAGAGAGGAGACAGGTGAGGCAGGCAGGGCAGGTGAGTCAACAGGGTAGGACACATTAGGCAGGGCAAGCGGGGAAGACACAAGACAGAGAAACCCTCATCAATGCTCCAGACCATAGCAACAATACTTCACAATAATAGCGAGGTTACTTCCGCTTTAAGTAGCGGAGTGATTATTAGGACATTGATTGCAGCCACATCCATGTCGGCGTGACAGTAAGTATAAAGAAATTATTATTTTTTAAATTAATAACATAATTGTGAGAAGACATATGTTAACTTCCTAAAGGCGTTTTCAGCAAATGCATTAGACCAGGATACAACATCCCGCAAATCTAACTCGATCCCACGCTTTAAGAAAGACGTGGCCATCACTTAATTATCTCATGGCCACGCAATATATTTTTTTTTCTCGTATGTCACCAGAGGGGACGATAATTTATCTCTTTAAGAAAAAAGACGATTCTATGGAGATACTGTACAATCAGTGGCAGTGGGCAGGTGCTTTGCACCTGTACGGGGGGAGAGATGTCCCCGCCACCACGAATCTTTCACTGGGAACCCCCAGTGGACCAGGGCTTGCCACCCTCTACAAAGAAGACTGGATCCGGCAGACTGCGTGGAAGAGACCACCTACTGGCGGTTCAACGGGCAGGAAGATGGACCCAGCAGAGCACTGTGGAACACGATCAAGGCACAGTGAGACACGTAGGACACTGCTGGCCATCCATTGCATCCCAGCTCATCCCCAGCCGTCTTGACTATGTCTTGCCACTGGACAACGATGGGTCAGGACGAGAGAGTGAGGCTGACGAATATGCGCAACTCTCCCTCACTTTAATCCAAGTCACACCCAAGTCATGACTCCACCCCTACGCACATCCCCAAGTCCTGTGGCGATGGGCGAGTGGTGAAGCAGCAGGTGTGGATACACTGGAAGCTGTAGTCACAGACTTGCACACGGGTGGCCCAGGCCATAGGGTCGCTCTCTACTGACCTGAAGCAGCAGTGTAGTTCGGCAACCCCCTGGGTGTCTGAGCAGCCTTCTTTAGGAACTGCTCTGCTCACCTCCATGGAGGAAGGGGCTAGAAAAGGTGCATTAAACATAGCCTGCTTCATATTCACCCTGGCCAGCATACCGTGGCTGGCGGGGATCCCATCTAGCGGTCGAAACACAGCAAAGAAGAAGAAAGTGAAGGTGCTCAACCTCGGCACGTGGAACGTGCGAACCCTGCTGGACAACACCAAAGCAGATAGACCAGAAAGAAGAACTGCACTAGTTGCCAAAGAATTAGCTTGCTACAACGTGGACATAGCAGCCCTCCAAGAAACACGCCTAGCAGACAAGGGCCAGCTCATATAACAAGGTAGTGGATACACTTTCTTTTGGAGTGGCTGTACCAGCACTGAACGGCGTGAGGCTGGCGTTGGATTTCCCATGAAAATACACCCTGCCAAGAAACTCACCAAGCTTCCAGAGGGCATCAAGAGAGTGACAAGGTTAATGTGTGGCGCCGACTGCTGGACTGACCAACGGTTCATTGTTTCCAAGCTTCGCATCCAACCAGCGAGAAGACCACAAGGTCAGAAGACTGCAAAGAGACTCAGTGTCTCCAAGCTGAAAAGCAGCGTCATTGCAGACAAGTTTTCCAGCAACCTGGATGCCAAGCTGCCTGACACACCGGGTGACCATACCAGTATTGAGGAGCAGTGGAATGCTTTCAGAGACACTGTCCACTCTTGTGCTCTCAAACACCTCGGGCCAGCTACCCGCAGAAACCAAGACTGGTTCGACGAGAACAACGATGAGATACAGACACTGCTGTCAGAGAAGCACCAGCTGCTCAGAGCCCACCAGAATGACCCCTCCTCACAAGCAAAGAAAGATGCCTTCACCAATGCCAGGCAGCAGGTACAGAAGACGCAGAATGCCTGGTACAGTGCGAAGGCTGATGAAATTCAGGGCTACGCTGACAGCAACAACACCAAGCGTTTTTACGACGCTCTGAAGGCTATCTACGGACCTCAGCCCACTGGCTCTTCCCCCCTCCTTAATGCAGATGGGACCCAGCTGAGAAGAAGCAGATCTTGGAGAGATGGGCTGAACACTTTGACCAGAACCTCAACTGCCCTGCCGCAATCAACGAAGAGGCCATCGCACGCCTACCTCAAGCAGAGATTAACAACGACCTCAACACTCCACAAACAGAAGATGAAGTCAGAAAGGCCATCAAGCAGATCTCCTGCGGCAAAGCTCCAGGATCAGACGCTATTCCTGCTGAGGTTTACAAGGCAGGTGGTCCAGCCCTGTTGCAGAATCTGACTACGCTCTTCCAGTCAATGTGGCGTGCAGGCGAGGTTCCCCAGCAGTTGAAGGATGCTAGCATCGTCCACATCTACAAGAGGAAAGGTAACCGGCAGCAATGTGACAACCACAGGGGCATCTCTCTACTGTCCATTGCAGAGAAGATCCTGGCTCGTGTCCTGCTCAACCGCCTCCTTCTACACCTTGTGCAGGGCCTCCTCCCAGAAAGTCAGTGTGGCTTTCGTGCTGAATGTGGAACTGTCGACATGATATTTGCTGCGCGCCAACTTTAGGAAAAGTGCCAAGAGCAACAAAGCGACCTCTTCACCTTTGTTGATCTGACTAAGGCCTTCGATACAGTCAGCAGAGACGGCTTATGGAAGATCATGGAGAAGTTCGGCTGCCCCAGCAAGTTCCTCACAATGGTGCAACAGTTCCACGACGGCATGATGGTCAAAGTACTCGACGATGATGACGAGTCAGAAGACTTCCTTGTATCCAACGGCATCAAGCAAGGTTGCATTCTTGCCCTGACACTCTTCAGTACGGTATTCTCCACCATGCTGACCGATGCGTTCCAGGGCTCCCAAGATGGCGTCCACCTCAGATACAGGACTGATGGCAGGTTGTTCAACCTCAGACGCCTGCAGGCTATCACAAAGCTGAAAGAGACGGTTGTCAGAGACCTTTTGTTCGCTGATGACTGTGCCCTCAATGCCCCAACAGAGCAGAAGATGCAGCATGAAATGGACTACTTCTCCAAAGCCTGTGACAACTTTGGTCTCACCTTTAGCACCAAATAGACTGAAGTCATGTACCAGCCTGCACCTGGCAAGCCTTACCACAAGTCACACATCACAGTGAAAAGGCATCAACTTCAGGCAGTTGATAACTTCACTTACCTGGGCAGCACCCTCTCTCGTGCTGTCAACATTGATGCCGAGATCAACAACAGGGTTGCCAAGGCCAGCGCCACCTTTGGGAGACTCCGAGAGAATGTCTGTGAGCGGAGATGTATCAGCTTAACCACCAAGCTGAAGGTCTACTGTGCAGTGGTACTTACAACACTGCCCTATGCCTGTGAGACCTGGACCGTCTACAGCAGACACACAAAGCAGCTCAACCACTACCACACAAGCTGCCTCCGTCGACTCCTCCACATCAGGTAGCAGGACAAAGTTCCAGACACAGAGGTCCTAGAGTGGGCTAGCCTCCCCAGCATCTTCACCCTCCTGCAGAAGATGAAAATAAGATGGACTAGCCATTTCATCAGAATGCCAGACAACTGACTGCCGAAGCAACTTCTCTATGGAGAGTTGTGCCAGGGCAAGCGTGCAGCTGAGGGACAGAAGAAACGCTTCAAAGACAGTCTGAAAACGTCCCTCAAAACACTGGGCTTCAACCTCAACTCCTGGGAATCTCTTGCTCTGGACCATCCAATGTGGCACAGCAGACGCGCCAACCAAACAAGCCGCATGCAAGGCCTTCACCTCTACCTCAGCACCCACCAATGTGTGTCCCACATGTGGGTGTACCTTCCAAGCCCGGATTAGCCTCATCAGCCACCTTCGGACCCACAGCCACCATTCTTCCATTTGACTTGGAGCCATGGTCATCTTCGACCACGATGGACAAACAGAGAAACATCACTATACGCGGGTTCCACTGTATTTTCTAGTTTCTTGTACTTGTGAGTTATAACCTGTTACACCTGTTTCTTGTGTTCCATTCCTGTCTTGATTGGTCAATTCCATTATGGTCCACATTTGTCATGTATAAGACTTTTTATCTGTGCTGATTTAAGTGCTTGTCTGACTCCATTCGTCAGTCAGTCATTGAGTTTGAGGAGACCCATTTGTGTTGGTGGTGGTGTAGTTTTTTATATCTTACTCTGTGTATCTAGCTTTGTTATTTTCTAGTCTCCCCATGTTGTTTCTGTTCCTGTGTGTTTTTATTTTACTTAGTACTCATCTGTCCGGTTTTGTTACTAACCCACCTGAAGTCCCTTTATTTTGCAGTTTTCCTTTTTCTGTTCAATGTCTGTTAATAAGCCCCTTGTTGCTTGTAGCCATTCCATACATAGTCCCTTCTTTCTTTGTGCATCATGCCCCACCATAACACGACCCTTCCTCTCCAGTACGCCGCCATAGACCTTCCTAAGGAGGCTGAGGAGTGCAATCCTCGTTGACACAGAACACAACCTCCTGTCCCCTTTCTTTAAGATTCGGACCGCCACCCCAATTTTCAAATCCAAAGGCACTATCTCTAACCTACTATGTTGAAAAGGAGTGTCAGCCAAGACAGCCCAACATCATCAAGAGCCTTCAGGAACTCATCAATCCCCAGGGCCTTACCAGCAATGATTTTTTGACTACTTCAGTGACCTCTGCCCTAGTGATGGGTAAGTCCTTCTCTGAGTCTTTCGACTCTACTACCTCCAAGGAAGTCATGTCATTAGGATTCAGGAGGTCCACAAAGAACTTCTTCCATCAGCATTGCCTATTCGGGCTCAATCTCCAGCCTCCCACAGGATGCGAGAGAGGTTCTTCTGGAGATCTGAGTTGAAGATCTCCTGGACAGAGGCCTCAAATGCACCCAGCACATCCTCACTATGCATTTGGTTATATCTGATATTTTCACCCACCATCTGACCACCAGGTGGGTGTGGCATAGGGAACTATGGTACACATTTGTGCTCAAACATGGTTTTTCATGGGCTAAAGGCAACCTAGAGGTATTAATCTGCCTGACTGTAATGTCTTTGGTTTGCAGGAGAAAACATGCAAACTCCACAACAGAGCAGTGGCAGGATTCAAGCTCCCAGCTATGGAGATGTTAGGTGACCTGTGGCACCAGCAGAAAATTTCAACTGCGGTGCCCATGAGGGGGCAGTTATATTTATACGGGTGGCATGTAGCAAAAAGGAAATGATCAACTGATGTTGTTTGATAAGCTCATAAAGTCAGTATGTGCAATTCAAGTACATCAGCTTATCTAAGAAATACTGTTGACAATATAGTATATCAGTACAGTATATTAATTTCACTTTATATTCTTATAATAATCCAGATTTTGGTTTTAGTATTTTGTTCTGGGTGGAAACTGGGCTTGACACATCCACTAAAGCAGCAAATGAGAATCTACCCTTTTTTAGCCAGACACATAAATTATTTTAAGAACTATTTTACAAGAATAAAATACCATATATAAACTATATGGACAAAAGTACTGGGACACCTGACCATTACACCTACAAGAACTTTTATGACATCCCATTCTAAATCCATAGGCATCAATATGGAGTTGGTTCGCATTGCCACTCTTCTGGGAAGGCTGTCCACATGATTTCAGAGTCAAGTCAAGAAGTTTATTGTCATATACCCAGTAAAAAACATATACACATTAGAACCATGTAATGAAATTTTTACTTTGCTTGCTCACCCTTTGAAAAAGGTATAAAATAGAATAAATGTAAAAAAAATACAAAAATATAAGAATCACTATAAAGTGCATGGTGCCTAATGACATACAGTAAGTTGGATATGAATATGGGGTCAGACTAACTTGAGCTTTTAGCATTGTTCAAGAGTCTGATTGCCTGAGGGAAAAAGCTTTTCGTCATTCTTGTGGTGTGCTCCTTTAGCGTCTTCCTGAGGGGAGCGGTGTGAACACGATGTGTTGGGGGTGTGTATTGTCTTTAATTATGTTGTGGGCTCTCTTGATTACCCTACTGTTATAGATGTCCTGCTGAGAGGGGAAGGTTGTTCCAGAAATGTACTGTGCAGTTTTAATTACATGCTGGAGATCCTTCCTCTCCTGCACAGAACAGTTGCTATACCACATGGTGATAGAACTGGTGATGACACTCTCTACTGTACCCCTGTAGAAATTGGTTAGGATTTTGGTAGGCATACCAAATTTCCTCAGCTTCCTCAGGAAGTACAGTCTTTTGTGTGCCTGGTTGATGAGTTGTTGTATATTATGAGTCCAAGTCAGATCCTCACTGATATAAGTTCCAAGGAATTTGAAGATTTCCACTCTCTCCACTTCGGCCTCACAGATATGAATAGGAGTGTGCTGCGACTTCTTTTTCCTTGGGCCGATGATTATCTCCTTGGTTTTAGCTGTGTTCAAAGTGAGGTTGTTTTTCTGACACCAGGCCACATGTCCCGCCACCTCGGTCCTATAGTCTGTCTCTACGCCCCTGGTGATCAGCCCTATGACTGTGGTATCATCAGCAAATTTAATGATGCTTGTGTTGTTCTGAGAGGCCACGCAGTCATGGGTGAACAAGGTGTAAAGCAGTGGACTCAGCACACAGCCTTGGGGGCAACCTGTGCTGATTCTTTTTGTGCTGGATGTCTGGTTACCAATTCTCACTGACTGGGGTCCGTCTGTGAGGAAATTCAGCACCCAGCTGCAGAGAGAGGATGTTAGACCAAGTGAGACCAGCTTGTTGCACAGTTTCTGTGGAATAACTGTATTGAATGTTGAGCTATAATCAATAAACAGCATCCTCACATATGTGTCTCTTCCCTCCAGGTGTGTGAGGATCGAGCATCGATTGCATCATCAGTGGACCAAATTCTGGTGATAAGCATACTGTAGGGGGTCGAGGGTCGCTGGGATTGATTTATGAATGTGTGCCATGACTAGTCTCTCAAAGTATTTCATCACAATAGGAGTGAGTGCAATGGGACAAAGGGGCACAATGGTGGTAGCCTTAAAGCAAGAAGGCACAAATGCCTGTGCCAGGGACAGGTTGAATATGTCCGTGAAAACCACAGTTAACTTAGATGAGCCGGCCTTGAGAGTGCACCCTGGGATGGAGTCTGGGCCTATTGCCTTACGTGGGTTGATTCGGCTCAGGACCTGACGCACCTCCACTGTTGTCACTGACAATAGTTCACCATACGTGACTGGCAGCTCTTCATGGCGGTGAGTGTTGGGTGCCTTGAAGTGGGCATAGAACTCATTCAGCTCATCCGGTAGCGTGGTCTGGCTTGCTGTAGCCCACAGTGTCATCCGTTTGTAGTCCATTAACTGCTGCAGTCCTTGCCAGATGCGTTGGGAATCTGAAGTGGTGTAATAATCCTCCAGTTTCAGTTTGTACTGTCTCTTGGCATGTTTGATGGTTCTGTGCAGATCTAGTCCTCTTATAGCTATCTGCATCACCAGAGACAAATGCAGCAGAGTGGGCACTTAGCTTGGATCGCACCTCCCCATTAATCCAAGACTTGTGATTTGGATAAAGCCTACAGCATTTTGTGGTAATGATGATGTCAGTACATGTGCTGATATACCCAGATGCAGCAGCATACTCCTCCAAGTTGACTGTGGAGTCTCCCCTCAGAGAGGCAGTTCTAAAGATGTCCCAGTTACTACTCTCAAAGCAGTCCGGAAGAGTTTGCTCGTTTCTTCATTCCATACCTTGATTATTTTACATACTGGAGCTCTCTTGAGTAGTTGTCTGTAGGCTGGATACAGGAACACAGACAGATGATCCGACTTGCCAAAGTGGGGGTGTGGTAGGCGTCCTTCACGTTGCTGTAGACTTGGTCAAGAATATTGTGCTCCCTTGTTGGAAAGGGTACATGCTGGTGATATTTGGAGAAAACCTTCCTCAGGTTGCAAAATGATTAAAATCTCCAGCCACAATGAAAACAGCATCAGGGTGAACAGACTCATGTCTGCTGATAACATCGTGCAGCACCCTGCATCGTGCAGTCACGTGATCTGCCTGCGGTGGAATGTTAACAGACACCAGATACACAGCGCTGGCAGGTAAAAAAGGTCTGCATTTCACCATCAACAGTTCAATGTCAGTGGAACAAAGTCTTTCAACTACCTGTACATCCACACACCATCTCTTGTTCATGTATAAACAAACACCTCCTCCTTTGTTGTTCCCGAAGGCTGATGTCTGGTCTCCATGGTGCTGGGAATGTGTGTCTGGTATACTGTCTGACAGCAACATGAACATGAGAGCACAACAGTTCCTTATCTCACGCTGTGTGGTTACTCTGGTTCTCAGCTCATCCAATTTATTTTCAAGCGAGCAGACATTAGCTAGCAGCAGGCTAGGCAGCAGTGGTTTTGTAGCTCTAGCCTTTAGACTCGCGTGCAGCCCACCTCTCCTTCCTCGTTTCTGCTTTGGGTGTGCTGAGTGTCACCTTTGCCACTCATGCAAGACTGGGGCTGCTGGACCTTCCTGGCTGATGTTGGCTAAATCCAGTCTCTGAGAGAAATCAAAGTCCGACGAGTTTGTTTCTGGCACATTATAGGCTCTGCCAATGTCAAGAAGTTCCGCACTGCTGTATCGCAATATTGCACCGGCTGGGTGTATGTTTAAAAGGCAAGATAACACTAACACAAAAAAAAAAACTTTCAAGTCAGGAGAGCAAAGCAAATATGTCGTCCACGGTGGGCACCATCTTGAAAAATTCTGTGGGAATTTTCGCCCATTCATTCAAAAGAGCATTTGTGAGGTCATGCACTGATGTTGAACATGAAGGCCTGACTTGCATCTCTGTTCTAGTTCATCCCAAAGGTGTTTGATGGGGTTGAGGTCAGGGTTCTGTGCAGGCCCGTCAAAATAAATAAACCTTTAAATTAACCCTTGCTGTCTTGGAGTTGTAAGTGGATCATCCCCTCCTTTTTCCTGCCTGTACCATGCCCCACGTCTCTGACAAAATGATTGACTCCACACAACGATCCCCTGGCCCTGTGACATTCCTCATGCTAGGAAATGTGTCCTTGACATCTGCTGCAGACCCAGCGGTGCTCGGATCAGATCACCCATGTTTTGGATCAGTTTTTCCCACTGGGATGCCCTGACACAGTGATGTTGGTTCCCCGAATGCCTGGTACAGGCCACACCTTGTTTTAAGTGTGCCAGGCTTCCACTACACACCATCCCTCATATCCCCAAGTTCCCTCGGAAGGGGAAGAAGCCACTGCAGCTGTTCCAGCATTCGAGCCTTTGCCTCCATGTGTCCTGGCTCAGCCCCATCTGCCTCCAGTTGTCCTGGCTCAGCCCTGTCTGCCTCCAGGTGACCCAAATGTGTCACCTTTCAAGGAGGATGGACTAGAGAGAATCTGCCAGCAGCCGAACGGCTGAGCTAAAGTGCTTTTGTCTCCCAAGTCTCCAGTTTCCTGCCTTTGGGAGCCCGCCACATCTCCAGTTTTCCTGTCGTCCATTTTCTTGAGCGTAGTGATTGTCTGCTGCTTGTTGCCCCATGCCCTAATGCAGTGGTTCCCAAACTGGGGAGGTATTGCAGGAGGGGGCGCATCAATGGAATAGCCTCGGGGCAAAATAATCTCTTAACAGACTGGACGATTAAACAAATAAAGCAGCGCAACATTACACTAACTAACAATATATAAACCACTACCTTACGTGTACTATTAGAGCATTTATGTAATTTAGTTAAACTTTATTTTACCAGCTAAATTAACTGAAAACCAGTTCTCACTGCTTTATGTGATATTCGAGAGAAATAGCAGATAACGCATTGGAACTTCCCGGGATACAAACGTCATAAAACGTCACGTTCTTCAGCCAATAAGGGCAAAATTGTGTCGTCACGGAGGCTGTTCCAGTTTGTTCAGCTGGAGGAGAGGTGCTGTACGATTTGAGTCGTCTTGCTCTTGCAAGATTTTTGTACCATGTGACAACGTTTTGCAGCGCTGGACAAAAAAAATCTAGCCATATCATGAAAAACGATGTTTAAAATTTTCTACATGAAGTGCAAGGAGACTATCAATTAATGGGTATGATTTAGTGTTGTTTTGTGCTATAGTATAGGCTGAAACCTGCGGTTATCATTAAAAACAAAATGCGGTAATCGTAAAACAAACTCTAATTTATGTACGCCAATGAATATTAACAGGAACGTTAAATCTGCATTTGCATAATTTCAAACTTAAACTGGACTTCTATTTTTAATTGATTGCTCTTTTTTTCTCCCACAGTTGTGAAATTGCACCATTTGTATTTTGTAATTGCATTTGTTTCGCTCAGCTAGAAAAGGGAGTTGTATTTCAAATAAAGTTTGAATCTGAACCTATGTAGTTTGAATGGGGGGGGGGGCTCAATAATGTTCCTATCTAGAAAAGGGGGGCCCTGCAGAGAAAGTTTGGGAACCACTGCCCTAATGATTGATCAGTTGTCTGTTCTACACGTGCCTTTTCGTTAACCCAGTGTAGTCAATGTATTTAAGTGCCTGCATTTGTTTATTTAACCAGTCAATCATTGTGCTAAATAGCTGTGTGTTGTTGCTCTGTATAGTTTCTAGGTTTACTCTCTGTGTTTCCCAGTTTGCAGTCTTTGCTTATTCCTTAGTTATGTTTAGTTCCTTGGTTTTTACTTAATTCTTTATTTTTCCCTATTTGTTTATTTGTTGGCAGACAGACCAGAAGGGGTCTTTTCTTTTTTTCCTGCCTGCCCAATGCCCCACTTCTGTGACACTAAACTCTTCCCACAAATTTGGACACATAGAATCATCCAAAATGTCTTCATATTACTGTATGCTTGAATTCAATGAGCTCTTCAGAATGACCCATTCTTTTACAAATATTTATAAACCTGACTGCATGGCTAGGTGCATGGCTGGGTCTGAATGAAACATCTGAATTCAGTGATTGAGAGGTATGTCTCAATACTTTTGTCCATATAGTGTATTTACCACCCCTGGCCACCCCATAGATCTGCCCCTGGGAGAGACAGTGCTACCCATTGAGCCAACATACAATAAATGTGCTTGATGTTAAAACTTTCCACTCTGCTTACTTCTTCTGAGTAGTGCTCAGAACATAGAGAAGGAGAAAAAAAACACAATTTAACATTAGAACATGTGCAAAGTAAGAGTAACACAATAAAAACTAGTAATTTCTTCTGTTTTCTAAAAAGTTACTGATATCTAGTTGGATGGCTAGATGAACGCTGCTTCAGTTCCCAAACTTCTCCTCAGGGGCACCTCAGCTGTTCCATGATTTTGTTAAATTTCACCAACAGCTCAATTAAATAATTAAATAAATTGGTTTAAAAAGTCAGTGACAGATTGACTAGCTGTATGAGGTGTGCTAGTGGCCAAGGCAAAAAATACTTGGCTGCACTGGATGGTTGCTGTAAATACTAGGATGATTTTAGCAGAGGTTCTGAAATGGCTAAGCTGACATACTTTGACAGGCATAATTTCATAGTTTTACACCAACAGGAGGATAATCTAAACATCATTTTCTTTGCCTGCCTAAGATTTTTGCACAGTACTGTGTGTATATATACAGTATTAGGGCTCTCAAAATTAACGGGTTAATGCAGATTAATCCATCATCATGATTAATCTGATTAAAATTTTTTACGCGATTAACCCATCTGCAGCACAGAATGACTCAAAACCCCTGAAATGTCTCTGTCAACCTATTTCGGGCAGTTTTGGTGCATTCCATTTGCCCTCGGAACTCGTATTCCGAGTAGGCATCCTCCGACATGCACGCTCTTGTTTCTCGGAGATCAGTGAAATATCTCGGAGCAGCACAGAGGATCCCGAGTTCAGAATCGAAGATGGCTGCGCCCTTTACAACTTTCCCTTCTGTTGGTAGTTTTTTTACTGTTTAAGCACTACTTCTTATTTGTGGCTCATTAAATCGGTCACACACACTATACTGTCCAATTTATCTGTGGATGTGTTGCTATGGAGATTAATACGTAATGTGTTATCAACTGATATTGCTAACGATGGCAATTAACTGGGCTAGAATTGGATTTCATGATTAGTCGGATTATTTGTCGGATTTACGGTACTTTGGGCTAACTGTAAGTGAATGAAGATAAAGACCATTTAAACTGAGGTACCTTAAATCTGACAAGTTGTCCGGCTAAGCAAAAAATCTTGCTTTTTGATATGGGTCCATGGTATTACACTTCTGTGGCAGATGGAATGCATCCGACTCGCGTTCAAGATGTTCAATAAACATGGTTTAATATAGATTAAAAATGAATGATATTTAATGGTGATTAATCGAAAGTAATCCACAGCAACCCTGTGATTAATCTGATTCAAAATTTTAATTGTTTGACAGCCCAAATCTTCAATATACCATATTGATTGTGTATTACCCACATAATGTAATAAAATACATTAAAATAGCCATTTTTGTTTGCTCAAGTGCAAGTATTTCACAAGTGAGCTATGTAACAACAGTTAACAGTTAATGTTCAGACTGAGCAAAGTTCCTTAAATATGGTTCTGACGCTCACATGACAGACTGCAGTGCATGATGGTCTAAGTTGACTGATGTAGGGTACAGCTTCTATACACTACATTTTGGGGTGCCTTGTGCTAATTTGTAATGCAGTGTATAGTGGATGAAATGTACAATTACAAATTCAAACAGCACTGAAAAATGGCTGATTCTCTATGCAGTTGACTATACTGTATGTAGATGAGTGGACATTTGGAAAACTGTTACTCTGTATGCAGTGCCCACAATCAGAGAGGATGCTGGAACAAATGATACTGTGACAGACACCGTATGTAGCCCCGCAGTCAAAGAGGATTCTGGGATGTATGAGACTGTGACACACCCTGTAAGTAGTGGCCACTATCAAAGAGGATGGCAGGGACGTATGAGACTGTAACACACTCTGTATACAGTGCCCACAACCAGAGAGGATGCTGGAAAATATGCAACCATAACACACTCTACATGCAGTGCCCACAATCAGAGAGGATGTTGGGATGTATAAAACTGTGACACACCCTGTATGCAGTACCCACAACCAAAGAGGATACTGATGCACAATGCATATTAAATGAATGTTTTGTGAGGATTAGCTTTTATGCATAATTCTTTGAATGAACTCATTTGAATCGTGGACAGTGTTTCCACACAGTGCATTAGATGCATTCACTTTGGACTTCCGGTTTGACCATGGAGTGGTAAGGTGTGTGTCAGAGGGGCTCCTGACCAACTTTTCAAATATTGCACTTGATGTAATTATTTGAACAAACAACAATGATGAAAATCATTCACGGCAGTAGTAATCTTGATTAAAAAGCTCCAGGACATTCAGGATGCATTCACTTTGTGTTTTTAGAACATAACAGAGATCAGTTAATCTCACTGTTTTCTTATGTCTAATTAACCCAAATGAGTGAAGAAATCATACATGTTTAGAATAGCATAGAAACAATATAAAATTTGATTAAGAAATAATAA
The DNA here is from genome assembly GCA_026781145.1 of Hippopotamyrus pictus. Lineage (NCBI taxonomy): Eukaryota > Metazoa > Chordata > Actinopteri > Osteoglossiformes > Mormyridae > Hippopotamyrus > Hippopotamyrus pictus. The sequence continues at coordinate 29,825,463 of JAODLC010000065.1, read as the reverse complement.
ACAATAAACATGTATTTCCTATAGAGCCATATGTTATCATATGTGCACTCAAAACATCAGATGTGTTTTTTGGTTTGAATGTGGCCATAATCATACAAGAAAAAACACTGCATCAGCCTGGACCCTAACAGGTCTGTGATCCCTGGGGGCATCATGCTGCCGCAGTGCAGGAGAGTCTGCAATGGAAGCCATGGGACCAGGATGATGGCTGTGTGAGTGCTGCCCAAAAATAGCTATCCTGGCAGAATGTACCTGCCCACCCCTTCCCCCCCAAGAGGGTAAAGGCATGCCAAGAGCAGCACCCCTTCCCAGCCTGCACATTTCACACTGAATGCCATGCCATCAGGCGCGTGTGGGAAATGCATGCTCATGTCACTCCCTTCCCAGTATGATGCAGGAAGCAGTGAGGTGAACAAGTAATGTGATGTAGGAGACTTCCAGATGGCTGCCTGAGCCCAGAGTCACCTGGGAAATGTAGGCAGGGTGGAGGGGAGAAGCTACAGAGCAATGCTGGGTGTGTGTCTGAACTTCCTGCTGTTGAAAGATACTGCAGCTAGAAATAACCCAGTAGCTTAATATATAATTTAAATGTTTTACATGTTACGTGATATGGATGAATATAGCCATCAAAAGCTGAAATGTTTAAATATAACTGTTTTTCCTTTGAGATTTTTGACAAGACAAAAATGACCAAAGACAAATATCACTACCTAGTAGCCGCATCAATGGGAGGAATAAGCATAAGAAAGAGGACGCATAAGGAGCAAGGTGGAGTAAGGAGCATTTATTGGCCTATCCCTGATCCTATTACCTCGGGGCGGCTCTAGCAACTCTTCTTCTGACCTGATAAGCCAAAAGTAGCTCTTATCTGCCTACCCCTGATCCTATAACCTGGGGACAGGTCTACCTGTGATCCGATAACCCAGCAGTAGATTTTATTGGCCTAGCCAATTATATTATATTATAAATTGAGCCAAGTCTACCTCTAACCTGATAACACATACTAATAACTAACTTTACTGTACATGCTATTTACCGATTCTGTCCTACTGTATATTTATCATTTAAGACTGTAATGGTACATGCATTCATTGTGTATCATTCAGTATATCATCTTCAGTTTCAGTAGGCAAAATTAAACAAATTAATACATTTTGTCACAAACCCGCTAGGACCAACAGAGGGATTATTGACAGAGCCTTTATTGGACAGTGCTGAAGGAACAGTGACTGGGAGTGGGCAGAGACGTGGTCGTGCAGGCAGGGTCGAAAACCAGGTGTAGGATCACACATGCACATATAACAGGGCTTAAATTCCAGGTGGCCTGGGACAAGGCCGAGCCTGGTACAAGAG